>JANHGB010021771.1:0-19895 GCA_026283785.1 Coracopsis vasa | reverse complement strand
CTTTCACTGCCTTGCCTTAGAAGAACTGATCTATTATGAACTCAGGTGATTATATTGAAACAGTTGAGCAAACTGTAGATGATTGACATATTGTATTGAAAGTGGATTCAGTGCCAAAATGTTTAGGTAACACTCCAGCTGTTAGATTTGTCTTGAAAGACTGCAACCCCTATTTTGCCTCTTTCTCACTAGCACCACTTAGATGTATCAGGACACATCAGATGTCTTTACATTTCTACATGAGTGCACATCACACTCTGAGGTGTGGGGAGTTAAAGCCCATCCATATCCTTTGTCCTGCCATACGCTGGGTTCCTAGTGGGGCTGGAGACCTGGTCTGAGGCACAGTCAGGTCAACACTGGCACACTAGAGCACAGCGAGCAGGGGCAAGTTCTTCTCTGACACATGACCCTTCCAGAGAAGGGTTGGAAAGGGCATCATGACATTACTGTGATTACTTCACAGTTGTGGGGCTCCTGGCAAGCATTTTATCTGAGACAAATAGAGGTAAATTAGAAAACTATTAAAAGGTACTAAGTAGTATAGGAACTGCTCTCTTAATAGGAATATAAAACATCCTGGACATTATCTTGAGACTACCTTCTCTCTGTCTGAGGCAGATGCAGTGCTCTGTAGTTCTGTACCAACACACTTGGTGTTGGCCATATCATCAGGCTATTGTAATGCTGTATTTGTACACCCCTGTCTGCTGAATGTAGAGTATATGGAGCTACAGGAAGAAAGCAGGTTCCGCTGCCTGAGTGAGAATGTACAACAAAACCCTGTGCTTCTGAACCAGATCCAGGATGGCTGTGAGCAAAAGCAGTTGCTGCTACTGCTTCTCCTGCAGCTGGCTGACACTGAGTCTGTAAGGTAAGCAGTAACTGCTGGAGAATGCACTGCATCTGTAGCACAGTAACCAGCGGCAGGTGAAAAGGTTTCAAATTAGGAGGTTCACCTACAAGTCCTCTTCTGGGACCTGATGCTCTTCTTTGTCATTAAGGCATGGCAGGAAAAGGGCAGAGGACCCTCTTGCTTCCCCAGCTGGCACCCATTCCATGACTGCTACTACCCTTGTATCTCTCAGAGCTGCTTGTCTGGTGTCCTCATAGACCAGCAACACACAGTCTGGGCAGTCTTGAAACCATAGAGTGCAGAGGTCTCTAGTGTAGGTGATATAGACACCCTTTTTTCAGGAAATGTAGGATAATTTTTGGAGTGCAGGTCAGCAAATGGAAGATGCTGCTTACCTCTTGCAGCAGTGCTTACAACCCATGAAATGTTTAACAGTGCCTTTTCTCCTTGCAGGGCAGAGTTGGAAGACAAGAGATTATACAACAGCTTATACATTTTTTGTTTGGTTTTGGAGGCAAGTGCATCTCCTCTTCCTTACAGCCTGTGCAAGGATGAGCTTTTGTAAAGAAGTGGCTGTGGTATCTGCATGGGAGCCTGGTATATGTAAAGTGTGAATCCACACTTTCTTTACTAAGATAAAGCAGGGGTGTTTAAATTAAAAATGTCAGGTGAGAATTTCTGAATTATAGAAAAAATAAATTTTAAAAGTTGTTCTATTAAATTCAGGAATTCTAAGTCCCTTCTAACTCTTCTACTCTCACCACAACAATGTCAAGAGCTCTTTTCTTCATAGTCACTGTTGCTCCCACTTTGCCTCTGCTTACTCCCTTCACAGCCCTCAACAGCCACCTTCTTTTATGCCATCATTCCCCATATCACACTGTGGCTTGGGATTTTTGCCTCCTATTCAGATACTGACTTTCCTCTATCTTTTCACTTTCTTCTACCCAGTTTTCAAGGCACACCTCACCTACACAAGTGCCTCTGTATCAGTATGCTGCCAATAGACCACCCTCCATGCCTCACAGGGCACTGCTCAAGAAAACATAGGTGAAAGATAAACTTCAGTGACCAGATGCCTCTGGCCATAGAGGCACCCAGTACTATTAACTTTAACAGTAACCACAGACCTAAGATCTAGACAGGTTTTGCCATCAGTCACTATTGCAATATTTCCCTGACCAGCTTCTCAAGTTTCCGTCATGATTTTCTGTGTTCCTTCAATCATTCTGCTATCAGAAGGGTAAAATCAAGGGGGGAGAAAATATTTGTCAGTCAAGCACTTTTAAAAATTAAAATAAGTATCAGTGATTAGCAGAGATCAGCGGTTAGTAATGTTAAAGTGATTAAGTGTTAAATGTTAAAGTGATTATTGTACTCAGTAAAACCAGATTTCAGAAAAAAAATGTGGGCCAAATACCTCAAGATGAATAACTATAATTCTGAACCTCTTTATAGGAAAAAAAGAAAAAATTAATTGGAAGGGTCATTTTGACATTTTATTTCAAATTAAAAAATGAAAACAAAACAAAAACCCAAAACCAAAACAAAACAAAACCCCTCACAACTTGGTGAAAAGCTTTACCAATTGGAAAAAACTAAATAAACATATCAAGAATTCCATGCTTGCATTAGCTGCTTTCAGAAAACATAAGTAGTTCAGTGCAACCACTCTGAAACATGGAAGGCTTACAGTCACATTCAGTTCTCTGCAGGATTGCACATCTACAACAGAGGAAAATTTGATATCTGGATTCTTACTTCATTTCATTCTAAGCGAAAAGAAAAACCCTGAAGATATACCCAGAGCAGAGTTTCTTAAAATAAACAAAAATTATCTTAATAATATGCCCTCCTTAAAAAGTGAAGTTGGATGTTTTTATTACTCCTGTAATCCAAACTGGTATACTCCATTACATTTTTTTAAAGAACTGTTTTTTCCTGTGCCCTATCCAGGAAAGTGCAATGAAAACTTTCGGAAAAATGTTTGTAATATCAAAACAATAACGTGAATGTGGAAGCTAAATGTTACAAGAATTAAGTACCACACATTCCAGTGTGAAGGAAAGCCCAGACCAGCTGCTTCCTATATTTGCTAAATATTTTGGTGTATGATTCCACTGCTGATGTGAAAAAAGAGTGTTCAGATCTTCAAGCTTAATTCTGAGGACTACTAAGAAACTAGCAAAATGTCTTGGAAGCAAAACCCACCTGTTTTTTAAAGGAAGCAAAAAATAGTACAGGCATTTCAGGAAAAGCTTTGTTATCCATCTCAGATCTCAGTGGAAAAACAATTAGAAGAATCATGGAACATATGCAGAGACCCTCTTAGGAAGCTTCTGTATTCATCAAGCATTTCAGGTTTTTGCCTTTCTCCTTGACAGAAGGAAAAAAATAAATTCTAGCAATAAACAGGAAAACTTGAAATACCGTGAAAGCTATTCAGCTGCAGGAGGAAGAATCCTAAAAGAATCCTGCTGTGTTAAGATAATTAGGACATTAATCAACTCCCTGGATAGGGTGAAGCTAACATTCATAAATCCCAAATGCTGGTTCTGTCTTCTTTTTGCTTTAAAGCTAATAAAGCTGTGTCATGGTCATGCTTGCGCATCCTCCCCCGCTCAGCTGCCACCGACAGCATCAATGTACCTACAATCCTATAGTACAAAGACTGATTGTCATCAAAGGTTAAGCAATTGCAAAACCTTGGAAAGACACATTGATGCTTGGAGTCTGAAGAGTGGCTGAGTGCACAGCTCAGCTCTGATGGACTATGCCAATGTTCATGATTTATTGTTGTTTGCTGCTCTGTTAGTGCTCCATGTCTAACCTAGCAGCTTCATCTGGAACTAGCTTGATTCAAATCTCTCTGCTGTCCACAGCTGCTCCATACTGTTTCATGTCTTGGTCTTGGCAGGAGAAAAATGATCTGTTTTCAGATGGCAATGGAGTGGGTGCCCTGCTCTCACTGTGCTCTCTCTCTAATGGGAACAAGCTGTGCTCAACTTGCAGGTGGCTCCTTTCAGGAGGAGTAATTAAAACCATCTCCCTTCCCCTTTTCCTATTAGTCTCAACAGATTATTTTTCTTATGGACCATACCACCTCCCATACCAATATCATCTTCTTTGTTCAGCCTGTGCTGGTTTTACCTTAAGCTTTGAGTGTAGCAATCTGCAGTCCTAAATTTCTTTTTTTTTTTTTTTGTGTTATGAACATATCCTCATCCACAACTGGATAGCTAAAGACATGTCTCTGGTTCCTGGTGTCTGCTTAGAGTTGCAGGCTAATACGTCAGTTGAGTGCAGTCAGGGGAAAGGAGGCGAGGGAAATCTGAACTGAGGAATTAATCTCCAAAGAAAGAACAGCTGGCCACCTGGAAATTTCTTGGGGAAAGAGGCACAATGCACTGCTTTCCTTGCCAAAGATGTCAATGTGCTTTTTGACAGAGTCACAGGTGATTACAGAACAAGTTCATATGTCCCTGAGCTCACTGCCAAGTGTGAAAGAAGGAAAAAGGGTCCTAACACTAGTGCAGTCCTATAGAGTTTCACTGGGAATCCCAGTTCCTTCTAACAGAGCTTTAGTTTCCCTGAGGTTTATTCCGTTCTCACTGCTCCTTCATTTTTCACCCCCAAGGTGTTTTTACATTTCTCAGTGTGGCACTGTTGATTAAGAACTCCCCTGTGACTCCAGTGTGGAATCAGCTTCTCTTTGTAACTCTGTCCTGGTTTCAGCAGTAGCAGTCATTTTTCTCCTTCTTAGTAGCTGGTGCAGTGATGTGTTTTTGACTTTCGACCTGGAAACAGCGCTGATAACACCGATGATTTCAGTTGTGACTTAATAATGTTTAGTCTGACCAAGGACTTTCTGAGCCTCATGCTTTGCCAGGGAGGAGGGGAGGAAGCAGAGACAGGACACCTGACCCAAAACTAGCCAAAGAGGTATTCCATACCACGGCACGTCATGCCCAGGATGTAGAACCGGGGGCAGTTACCCAGAAGAGCGAGTTCACTGCCGGTGGTTGGGCTGGGGGTGTCAATCGATGGGGTGGTGAGCTGTTGTATTCTCTTCCCTTGTTATTTCTTTTATCATTGTTATAATTGGTGGTAGCAGTAGCGATTTGTGTTATACCTTAGTTACTGGACTGTTCTTATCTCAACCCGTGGGAGTTGCATTCTTTCAATTCTCCTCTCCATCCCTCTGGGAGTGGGGGGAGGGGAAGAAGAGAGGGAGTGAGAGAGAGACTGCGTGGTTCTGATTTATGGCTGACTGGGTTTAAATCACAACAAACTCCCCCTTTTAACAATCCTAAGATGGTTCTTAAAAATTACTGTCTGTATTTGACATTATAACCAATGTCCAATACATTCAGCAGTAATGAAAATGTGGAATTCATTCTTCTGTAGTCTTCATATTTATAGTGCAACAGAAGCTACACTGTGGTTTGATCTTGTGATCATTCCTACCTATCCTTGACCATACCTATGAAATAGAAAAACAGTCTATGTGTGATTATGTGTAAAGTAGTAAGAGGAAAAAAAAAAGCATATTTAGCTCCAGCAGCATTGTGGGCATTATCGCCAATAGCAAGGATTTTCATTCAACCACATAGAAGCTCTACTGAAAAGAATACAGTGATGAAATTTAGACAGAGCTAGGACAAATATTGATTCAAGCAGACAGACTCTGACTACATCCACCGAAGGCATCTGGAAAGGACAAAGACATGATAGAGCAATTTGCTGCACAAAATCCTTTCGAAAAGACATAACTGAAAGCAACTGCCTTGAAGGCATCCATAACAGACCATTGCACTGAGAATATAAGAGGCTTAGGGAGCAGACAATGACCAAAACACACACTTAATAGCTCAGCTACAGCCTTGAAGATTGGGAGATGGTGAAAACCGGCTGTTTAGAACAGCATCACAGAAAAGCCTTTTTATAAGTCTTGGCCTTTTTATAAGTTTTCCCATTTTATAAACTCTGCATGTTCTGTCTTTTTAGTTAGGCTGAATTTATGATCCCCAAATCTCCCTAGCTCCCGGCCAAGTGTCTTTCAGATTATGAGGACTTCTTGGTCTCTTCTTGCTGCAAATGTGGTGTACCTCACACTACTGTCAAATCAAGAGGCCTCTGTGGTCTGCAGGAATGCCATTTTTCTTACTATGTGGCAACAGATAGTGGAAGCCATAGACTGGAAAGTGATGAAGGGATAATATTGACATGAGACTGCTGGGGGACTGGAACAGATGAGCCATGTAAATATATACAGCATTAGCTAAACTGCTAAATGCAAATATTTTTTGGAATGTGGCTGGGGGTTGTCTTGGAGCATTCCGTTGTATCAAGCTAGAGATATAAATTGTTCTAACCATTTAAATTTATAGACAATTGTCTTTCTAAAGGCCAGGAATTGAACACTGTTTAATTTACTAGTTCAGGAAGAGCCAGAGGTGGTTGATCACGTGCAATCCTTTCTGAATATTTAAGTGGTGAGACAAATCATATGGTATCATGGATTAAATGTCTTTTCACCTGCTGAAAACAAGACCTACTTGTTGGTTTGAATTTAAAATATGTTTTTGTGAATATTCATGATCCTAATTAATACCTTTGGATATTACTTTTCCCCTTTGTGTAAAAGGCTCATAATGTTTTCATAAGCAATTTGTCATTTTGAAGCCCAGATTGGTATGTAAACTGGATATGGTGCCAGACATGATAATTCTGCATGCAAATTACTGCAGAATCTCTTCACCATGGCAAAAAAGCCACATGAAATTTCACACTTAGAATAAGAAGATGAGAATTCTGCCTCCCTTCAGCAATTTGGTTATCAGAAATTGAATCTTAATTCAACAAAAAATGTGTGTAGGTAGATTTTTTACAGTTTAGTAGGACTGCTGACAGGATTAAAGTTTAGGAATGTGCATTAGTATACTGCTGAACCAGAGCCGCAGGGGATATGATAGGACTTCTTTGCTTATCTGTCTTTATACATGAAAATATAGTAGACTGTTCATGACTTGTTTGCCCAGCTTAACAAGAAAGAAAGGTTAAATTCCCAGGCTACAGATACTTTGTTTTGATGTAGAATAAATTTTATTGCCTAAGATCTTGCAATAATTAAATCGTATATTGAATGTGCAAACAGCTTTTTTTTCCACTTTCACTCTAAATGCCTGAATTGGTTAAGCAATGTTTCTGTACTTTAATTAGACAGTAGAAATCTATGAGACTGCCTTCATTTGGCTTTCAGCTGTTTACTTTGCATCAGTAAAATCCATACACTTTAAAGGAGATCTCAACTATAATTAAAAGTGCTATTGAACTAAACACAATTACCAATGTTTATCACATTATGTAATGCTGCTGGCACAAAAAGTGTAATTCAAACTTGTTTTCTTTTTGGCATTTTTGTTTTGCTGAGTTTTAAAAAAATGCCTGTAGTTCAATCAGGTAACAAAAATTACTGCTGTCAGTCCTTGGGAAAACTTGGTAGCCCTGAAGTTCACATGTTTCAGCTAAACTCTAGTTATTCTGGCATGTTGAATTCCAAAAAGCAGAGAACTAGGAAGCTGCAGCCATTGGTATTTCCCCTAGTACATTTTCCACTGGAATTAGACAAACTGTGTTTTTACACCAAAAGGCAAAACCAGGTAATTCTCTGGCTGCTGGAAATGTTTCCCTGAATTTTTCGATATGATACATACATATAATATTGTATCATGGGTGGACACAGGGCAGTTTAGGACTTAGGTGGACCAAAGATACTCCCCATAAGCAAGCATTTCAGTTGCCTTTCTGTCTTGCCATTTGGCAGGTGAACCAAATGCACTTTCATTCAAGTAAGTTGTGAGACCTTGAGTCGGACTTAAGACTTGCAGAGATGAGCCTTACCTTGTGGGAAACCTGGATTGCATTTAACACCAGCATAAATACTGGCTACTGGTAAACTGTGTCAAGATGTGAGAAAGTAACAGAAAAAATATGTCTCCCACATTTCTCAAAATTTTTACTTTCTCTCAAGGAGGTGCTAATTCTTTGTCCCTGGGTTTCTCAGTCCTGAAGATGTTGTGTATGTCTTCACTGCCTTAAAAAATGGCTCTGACATAGTGGCCCTTATGAAAGAAATGAGCAATTCTTACCCAGTTGTGCATGGTGCAGCAAGGACCAGAGTTGAAAGAGTGTGCTTCTTCTAATGATAAATATCACGATTTGCTTTATAAGAAAGAGTACCTTTAGATAGCCGTTATATAAAAAGGTAATCGCAACTATTATGAACCCAGTCAGCTGCAGCAAAGATTTACTTGATTTTACTGAATGAATAACTAAGTTCAAAACAGTGCGAGTTCAAGAAAAATGAACACTTATAGGAAGAAATAAATTGACAACAAACAGTCACCTCTTGAACACTGTCAGTTATACATGTTGCAGAAAGTTTTCGCAGTAGTTACTGGCACACTCCAAAACAAGTATCTCTGTGCTGTGTTAACAACACTAGGTTTCATGGGCTAACCAATGCATGAAAAAATAACTTGTAAGACAGACACAGTTCTCAGCTCAAAGTCAGTAGCAGCCTTGAACTGGACCAGCTGTAAGATAGATAGGTCATTCTATATTTATGACTAATATTTCCTCAGAGTTGTGCAGACATGGGGAACCTTATTACAGGATCTCTGTTGACATGTCTCAACTGCCTATATTAATTGGTATATATTGTGCAAAGGGTGGACATTCACCATGATATGAAATCTTCCAGAAATGCCCACATCATTTCTCACTGGTATCTTATTTTCTTCATGTTCAAGCAGTACAACAGCTCTGTAAATGAGGAAAAGATAAATCTGCAACTTGTAGTGAGAGACAGCCTTGAACAGCAGATCTGAGCTGCAGATATTTGTGATAAGCTGCCATAACTTACTCGCTGTGCTTCATCATCATCACCAAGCTGAAGCAATCTCAGCAGCTTCTGATGCCATGAATATTTGTGCAAGTAGTTTCGAAACAGTTTTTATCACAAACTGCTGTATTGGCCGTTCTTACCTTGAGAGTGTGTAGACACCCATCATCATGATCTGTCAAACCATCCTCAGATATATTGTATTTCTAGGCACTTGGAAAAATATGGAAAGGTTATTTCTGGAGATGCTGTAGATTTCAAAACAGTATGTTACAAGTGGAAACTCTTATTGCTAGAGCATCAATTTTATGTATTTACTTTCATATGTGGAATTGGGAGCTATTTTTATTTGTTGTTTAGTTGGGGTTTTTTTTGACACCGGATTTCCTGATCAACTCATGTCCACTTATACTTTTATTTTTCAATTTTCAAACATCTGTGTCTATACAGCGCTCATTGAACTCTTCTGCACAGTCAATTTGAGAAATTATAAAAGTATTCAATGTGAGGGAACAATCATATTTCTGATATATAATTATACATTACAAATTTGCAGGTAGATTCTTACCATTCCTTTTTCAGAATGCTATTCAGTATGTGACAAAGGTTCTGCTTTATTTGGGACTCACTATCCTGCCTGGTTTACGGTCCTGTCATTACCACTAATTGTTTATGAAATATACCATTATTGTCACATAAGATTTTGTTATTCATACAACAATCACTTACTTTCTGTGAAAAGGATACTTAAATAATCATCCAAGAAGTTTAGAATGGCGTACCTCTTTGGGGAGAAAGGGATTTTAATAGTATTTTTATTTGCAACAAAAATGGCACTTAAAAAGAGGATTATTCTGCAAGCAGATCATTACAATTAACTAGTGCTCAGAAAGACTCCTTTTGAAGCTCAGTAGAGAGAATGTCTACTGAGAACATCAGGAGAAGGCAAATTCAAACCATTCAAATTTAGTTTAAAACAGCTGACCGAATTCTTCCTACCAGTTATAGCAAGTTCTTTTGATACTGGAGGATACATTAAAAGTTTTAAGTTTTATTTTCCTTCAGTTGCAATGTTTCACGCAATACTCTCAGAAGTTTAACACAAGGTGCAGAAAAATACAGTACATTGAATAGCTTCAGTACATTGAACAAAACAGCATTCGAAACTCTTCTCCCATGACATTTCCACAGGTTTCATAGCCTAAGCTTCTCCTCTTACTCTCTTTTTATTTAAGGGTATTTCAGAAAGTTAAAAATTTTTAAATTTTGTCCTTGGGTCTTTTTTTTTTTTTAATACATACCATGGATTTGTGCATTTGGAGGATAGCTGGAAAGTTGAAATGAAATATTGCAATATGAGAAGATACTGATATCTGAATAGAAGATTAATCTCTCTTTGTTTAATGATTGTTTATTTTGAATTTCAGGAAATAATAAGGAAAAGAAGACAAAGGAAAATGAATGAGTTTTTTCTTCCCCCAATACAAACCCTTTCTCAATGACAGAATAAGTGTAAATATGTTCCATACAACTAGAAAGATCTCACTTGTAGTATTAATGTGCACCTTCAGTATTTCACTTTTTGTATTTAAACATTTTAACTTTTTAAAATGTAAGTATATTGCGTTAATAGGTTTGGGTGTTTTTTTTCCTAGGTTTGAGGTAAGAAAAAATATCTGCTTTGGTTTTCTACGCCAAGTTACACGGAAATTAAGCTAGTAGCTCAGTACTGCTTCCTAAAGAAGCAAAGGGGTAATTTTCCTTTTCCTTTTGGGGAAAAAAGAAAAAAAAATTGCTTGAGTTTGACAATAATATTTAAGGATGGATTTTCATAACTTTCCTTTTACTGACACAACTTATTACATTTAAATGTGTTGGTTTTGGTGGTTTCTTTTTTTTGTTTGTTTTTTTGTCTGCTCTATTAATTCAAGATGAAAATCCTTTCTGAGCCTGCTGAGGAATTGTGAATTCATTGCACTAATTGATGCAGTGATTAAAAACTTCTTACTGGAAGTAAAGGCTCAGCTGAGATATGCTACACAATTTGGAACTGTTTTGGACTGAAAGCTTCATTAAGAGAGAACTGTATTAACTTTGTCTTATGGACAGAAATTGTCAAAATAGATGAAAAAAAACTTTTACAATAAATTGTGGGACTTGAAGACACAATATATAGTTGTACATCCATAAACCTGGCAATCCTAAGATGTGGGACTGAAAATTTTGTTAAATTAACTGTTGTTTTTACAATAGACTTTAAAAATATTGCCTGAATTTCTTGTGCAAACATGCTTTGCCAGTTACGTTAAATTTCTTAGATCTTTTAAATTCTGCTGGAATGTTTTATTTTCTGCTTTCATTTGCTCATATTATAGTGTTACTCACATATCTTCTTTGGCAGGCAGTAGCTGGAAGCAATTAGAGATTTTATACATTGAGATGAGAGGATAACTTGTGAAGATGGTCATATGCAGATGTCATTAAACCATGGAGACATGGTAGAAGGTGAGGAAAAGAAAGGAGTAAATAAAAGCAGTAAAAAATATTTTATTTAACTATTTTTATTTAACTATTTTATTTCACAAGTAAAGTCTTCATTTACAATTAAGATCATTGCAATAACATAGCCATGGACTCTTAGCACTGACTGCATATAAGGGTCAGAATTTCTGGTTTAAAGCCTCTGGGCCTACCTGATTGCATTTGTTATTTTCCCCTGAAATAGTTTTTCTTTCTCCCTTGGTGTAAGAGGGTGGCAGTTATATCCATGGGGTCACAGACAGAGGTTAAGAAGAAACTCAAGATTCGAAGTACATGACAGTGTGGAAGTAATAGATATTTAATGAAGATACGGAGATGGATGAGCAACTTGTGACTCACAGACCTTGTGTCCTGTCAGACATGGGCTTCTTCCTTACTCCTGTGCCCTGAAATTGCACAGCCTGGAAGGCATTAACGAAGGCAGACCCTGGCTTCAGTGTCACCATGCCAGCAAGTCTGCAAAAGCAGGATCTGGAGCAGGAACATATAGAAATAGTTTCACTGCTGGGGAAGAAATAGCCCTTTGCCATTGCTCTCTAGGAGAAATTGTTCCTGAAATGAGGTCATGTAGTGGGCTGGTTTCCTTCATGATTTGCTGACTGCTTTCAGCTTTCATGCAGCAGTGACAAAAAACAAGAGTAGTTTTGAAATACAGATTCAGAACAGGACCACAATATGTTTTTCGGGAGCAGGACTGGTAGAAATTCAATAAAAGATTTGGATAAGGGATGGTTGGTGCTAGGCACCAGTGTTACAAAATTATAGACATGGATTAAAAACTGCAGGAACTACTTCACGAAATAACAGCCTGCTGAAAAGAGCTCTTCCCCTTCATATATATATACACACACACATATATATATGATATATATAATCTATATATACACTATAATTTTCTTAAAAGACTGTGTCTTCAGAATCTTCTATACATTTATCTCCTGCTATGCCAGATGCAGAAGAATGGACATTTATCCTGACGTGATGGTGGGAATGAAGAGCAAGCAGACCCATTCAGGATAAAGTGGGCAAGGGAAAATTCACACCCTCAAGACAGATGTCTGAAAAGCTATAGCTACTTCCTCAGCTAGTTTGATCTTGGGAGCAAGACAAAAGTCTTCCATAGGACACGAGGTGAAACATGTTTATTAGTTTATTAAACATATCTTCAATTTACTCAGAAGGCATTCAAAACCTTGGTTTGCTGTGCAGAAACAAAAATCAGTTTCAAGTCTGCAGGAAACAGCACATCAAAATATAGTAAGCAACTTGGCTACACGGTACATTTAGGATGTGACCAGCTAAGAGTCTGTGAGTCTCCTAGTTGGAACTGTGGCCTGAAAAAGAATATGAGGGATTAGGATGCTTATCCACCTGTCCTGCCCAAAGGGAGCTTCAGTAAATTACAAATTGACTCACAGTCGTGTTCTACAAGATACTTGTTTCATTCAGCTGTGTTAATGTACCAGACGTATGGACCGGAAGTATAGGCCACAAAATGCAGCAACAGATTGGTGTTTAGCTTGCTAGTTTTATGATTATTAATGTATTGGGATTTAACTTCTAAGGGTATTTCTTCAATAAGACTCAGGCTCAAAGGCTGCTCAGTTGTCCGTATAGCAATCAAGCAGAGTAACCCAGTGCTAGAATGGGCAATAATATGCTGCTGCAGAAAACTTACTTCTGTGTCTTAGTATTTGCTGGCAAAGTAGAAACAGAAGAGCAGAAGCAACATAGGGTAACATTTGTGCCACAGCTAGAAGATTCAAGAAGAGGATAGAGGTCCCAGCGTTGATTGGCTCACCTGGAAATTAAGCTGGGCAGAGAGTTAGATATGATAGATATCTAGGGCTAGATATTTAGGGCATTGATTATAATAGAAGAAAAAGAAATCCTCAAGCAGATGATTACATATCCAAACAGAAATATATATATTATATCACACTAGTCATGAGCATCAGTAAAAAAGTAGTAGATAATTTCTTATTGCTTTTTCTCTCCCTTTTCATACGTGCATTAGTGACACTTTCTATATAGCTTATTTTACAGTAACCTTAGTATGAAGTTTACAAAGTTCACTTCTATACCTCTGTGATCCTTTTCTATAACTGGTTTAAAGTCACAATCAAATATAATAGCTCAAATTCTTTGTCTTTAGTAGTCACTGAAATTTAAAAGAAAGCTTAAATGAGGTTAAATCTCACTTAATGAGTTCCTTTAAAATGATCACACAATCAAATGAAAGTGCTTCCATTAATGTATATCACAGTTCACAGCTGGTAGGAAGAACCACCTATGAAAGCACGTGTTTTATCTACCTTTTTCCTTGCATTGCTATCATAAGAGTTGTCTTGATAGCTTCCTATGTCACTGGTGAAAAATTTGTGCCCTTGATATAAGTAAATAAAAATCTAAAGCAGACTTAATATAAGATCATGAATGCATGCAGAAGATGTATAAAGAAGGACTCCATGCCTGAAGTACACTCTGTACTCTGGCCCTCCTCTTGCTTGCGGACTGCCAGGACTTAAGTGAGGGAAATGACACCTGCATAAGTGACTGTGAAAGAGTACCTTCAGGCTCAGCATTTATGGGGCAAGACAAAGCTGTGGGTACCTTTACCAGAAGCAAAACAGCACTGCTGAGTTATGAGGCAAACAGTAATACTCATGGAAATACTGAAACAAGTTGACTGTACATGACAAAGAAGAAATCATGACAAAGCCTAGAAACACAGGCAGGATTGCTGTTTTTTTCTAAATTCAAAATAAGCAACTCTGCGCCAAAAATTCTCACTAATAACTTATGGAAAATAAAACTTTTTTTCTTCTATCTATCTGGCAGGTTTTGGTCTAAAATGCTGTAGTTCATTTCTTCTTTTAAATGAATGCATTTGAGATCTTGAATATAATTAAACCATAAATATCTCAAATTAAGGGTAGAGGGGAAAGTCAAGTTGAACAGTTATGAAATTTATGCATTTTTGTTGTTAATGGTTAATTAGTGACATTTAGAAATTATTCATTTAATTAAGAAATGTTTTTAATGTAAATACTAATATGAAACTCAGTGGCAAATGTAAGACACTTCCCACTAGTAGATGTGGTAAGTCAAACCATGGGAACTTATTAAAGTACTGAAGTGTTTCATTAGATAAATGTGTTTTATTAATAAATGAACTTATTTTGATCTAATTGACTGAATTTGCACTTGGAATATTGCCACTGTTTCTTTGAAAATATGACTTTGAAACAGTCACTAGCTAGTGACATTCAGTCCTTTTAATGATTTATACCATGGATTCTCCATAATTTCATGCAAGTTTCCACTTCTTTTGAAGTTCTGATCCTTTATAAATAATATGAACTAGCTTAAAATTGTGTTATAAATTGATGTAGTAAAGTTTGTCTTATGAAATATGTTCCAAATTAGATAAACCCCCTTGAGTTTGTAAAAAAATAGCCTTATCAACTTAAAAACATCCTATGTCAAAACCAAACCATTGATACACAAATTGCAGGGGAAAATTCTATCATGAGCTCCCTTTTCACTTAGTCTATGCTGCACTAACCATTTTCTTGATTAAAAATCATGACACTGGAGGAATGGACATAATATGCAAAGAAAAACAAAACATTTGTTTATAAGCTGTTCCTGGGGCTGATTTCAATTGAAATTTTTTTCTTTTTTAGATAAATGTAAAATGAAGTAAGCCTCTTCTATCACAATTAAAAGCTCTTTTGTAATAATTTTATTTAATCTTGATCCAATATGATTCTAAAGTCATTTACTATCACAATATTTCATTCCAAGAGTCTGAATCCAGTTAACAATTTGCAGTTGGCTGATCGTCAGTAAATCCTATCTCTCAGCCTTTCATACAAATTGAAAAATGAGATGCTAATCTCAAGCAAAGCTTCATATCGGTCATAAAGTTTTGGAAAGTGAGTGAAAACAAAATTCCCATTCTCTGAGTTTCATCTATAACTGTTTGAAAAGGAAAGGGGGAAGATGACTGGGAGTGCAAATTTTCTAACCAATTATTTTTATTGATTAAGCAATAGGACAACAAGGCTTTCAATAAACATGAAGGCTTTGAAGTCAGTTGTTTTGTAAAGCTTTTTTATGGTCTTCCTTTTAATTGCCCTTTTTTCCCTTAATTTTATTTTCTCCAGATGAATAATAACCATAAAACATGATAAATTAGATCCATATTTTCAATGCTTTTTTTTTTCTTTTTTTTTTTTTTTTCACACGGGGAATGTAACTGTGTTTCCAACAGGGTTCCTATGTCAAGAGAATTGTCATATCAGTATGAGGGGCAGAGATAAAGACAATTCTGTGGAACAATTTCAGTTTGTTAAAATGATCTCTTCAACACATTTAAAGCACTTACTCAACAGAATGATGGTCAAATGATGGACTTGAACAATGTAGCCAGGGATTCATAGATTGCCTTCTCTAGTTAAGGGAAAAGAACAGAAGGAGGTATGTCAAAAGTCAACATTGCATATTACCAGCAGTATCCTTCCCCTTTGGGTTGCTGGAGATATGAGGCAGATGAGATAACATGTAAGTGAATCATGAGGATAGACTTTTTTTTTAACCTGAAGTCTGTAGTATCTTTAAGCAAGGAATCAAAGACCCAGGTGAGTGTGCAGTGACATGAAGGAAAGAGGGACGCCATCAAGACTCTAGGGCCTGTGAGCTTAATGACAAGATGAAGAAATATCCCCAGAGCAGCAGAGGGAACAGGCATGAGTCTTGTAGGCCAGGGTGACTCAGTGCAATATGTGCTGTTTGGTGTAATTTCTGTAGGAATTCTGAGAAAAGCAGAATTGTGTCATCAACTGAGGGCCCCACAGCTGTCTAGAAGTTTGCAGTTGCCCTCCCAGATGGGCCAGGGCTGATGAATGGGAAAACAGGGAAGGCAAGCAGCATGTTTGACACTTCTGTGCAAGAAACCAGGGAAAGCACAGTATCACAAGACTGGCCAAAAAAAGTCAAGTGTTTTCTACACTCTATAGCCAGGAGAAAGAGATAACAGAAGAGCTTCTAGCATGCAAGAATTTGCCCATCTCTCTATCTTCAACAATCATTGTTTTGAATCTTAGTTTTGAATTTCATTACTTAAGACACATCTATTTTTTTTTTATTTTATATTAAAGAAAGTATTGCAAAGAAGATTCTGAGTATCTATTCCCTGAAAAACAGGCCTGCTTACACAAATTCAGTTTACATGAGAAGAACCAAGCCATTCAAACACCATCAATTTATAAAGCCTTCTCTCTTACCAAGTGTATTTCTACCCTACAGAAATGCTGCTGTTTACCTACTAGGTCAGAAACCATCATGGATGAGAATAACAAAGATGACTATCACATAACATGCTATAAAGTTATCCTTGCCAGACACTACAAATGCAGTATGTGCATTTTACTACGTACCAAGAGAAGAAAAGTTGTTAACACTATAATTCTTTCTTGCTAAGTAATCAGACCATGATAGAAGTGAAGTGAACATGCTGATGCCTGCATATAGTAATTAGGATCTGCGGCCTCAGGGCAACTGGAAAGCTTCCAGAATATAGGTCTGGTGTTCTGCTTTTTGTCAAATAGACTTCAAGATCTATTCAGCTGCATCACATCACCAGCTGTCTCCCTTTATCTCTCTCCCACCTCCTGCTCTCTCTACACCCTCCCCCTTTCTCTCCTCCCGCCCTTCACTTCTTCATCCCTTTCTAATTCTTTTTTCTTAGAAACACTTTATGCATTCACAATTTGTATATATAAATTGAATAAAAATTATGAATGTAATTAGGAATGACAGTGATACACATTACTTGTAGGGATTTGAGTAAAGGGAGCATACAAATAACTGGGTAACTTATTACCAGAAAGTGACATTAAGATGTTTAATACCTACATATAGCTGCACTTTTTTTGTGTTTTTTCTTTTTTATTTTTTTCACAAAGAGGATTAAAAGAGGCACTATTCAGAATACTCAGTTATCAGTGGCTATTTTCTTACATCAGTGACTGCTTTCTGTTTGCAAATTGACAACATGCAAACACAGTGCACATGTACTTCAAAATGCCGGGTCAGGGTCCTTTCAGGAGGTTGGATCCTAATTTAAAATTATATTTGCTTTTACAGCAATAAAACTGGAATTCCTCTGCACTGTGCTGATGGTAGCAGTAAAGCCACAATTCAAAGTATACAGGATACATCAGCAAGTTACAAGACTATACCTATATATGTACTAGTCAGTTTTTGCTCACTCTTTTGTTTCTTTTTGCCAAACCTCTACCAGAGAAAAAAACAGAAAAAAAGAAGACAGAACACTGCACTGTGCTTATATGCATATATATATGTGTGTCTACATACCCTTATGTATGCATATCTCTAAAAAATAGCTGTCAGTCAATATGCATCATCTGCTTCACGAGTCCCACTAAAGGCTCTCCAGCAAGCTAATTATTAGGAAATCTACTCATATTAACCATATCACTAATATCCAACAGTACCCTTCTAGTGCTATTCTGGCTCTAGTCCCTGCTCAGCAACTGACATTTGACAATATTTGAAACAATTTTCTCTCAGAAAAGAGCAACTTAATATGTTTTCGATAGCTGTCAGGTTTTAGGGTACATTCTGGTCCCTGCTAATCAGTTTAAGAGTCTGCTAGACATCCTTAGTTAATGATTAAGGAAACAAAAGATCTCTTTTACTTCAACTGTCTTCTCAAAGTGACCTTCACTTTAAACAAACCATCTGTCTCCCTCACATAGGGAGGACATATCCCTCACAGATAGGGTTAGATAGAATTGGAGGAACCAGTTGTTTTGGCTGGGATGGTACAAATCTAGGATAGCCTTAGGCAGAGAGTAATGAGAAGGAAGCTTCTATTTGAACAGATCCGTTTGCCTCTTAGCCTGAGGTAGAATACCAAACTATAAATTCCATCCCGAGTGTCTCATCTTTAACACAAGAACTATTTAACAGACCCTATCCTGTTCCATATATAAACAGTTACTTATCATCATCCATTAATTTCAAATGTGGACCATTCTGCATCAAAATTATGAGCATTTAGAGGTAGGCATATCAGAAACATGCAAACAAAGATGTCCAAACTTATTTGGAATGGAGACTGTGGTTTATTTTTCTAATAAGAGACTCCTTATGCTCATAATAAATACTAGTAGTCTGCAAAGGAACACAAATTAGGTTTTCTTGTTTCCAGCTATACTGAAATGTAGGCTTGTAAATAAGCTATCCTAAGAAGCTGTCATTCAAAAAAGCAAGAATTAAACTCTCAAGTTGTGACTATATTAAATATAATTTTCCTAGTCAATTGAGCTATTCATATATGCATATTCTGCCATACTCTGTTAGTGATACAAATATGTGTTTATCACTTTCAATACTTTTTAGTACTTCAGAACAGCGGGAGAATAAAACTATGTTCTTTACCAGTTCATGCATTGCTAACAATTGTTGATTTAATTCCTTCATTCTTGGTATGTTGAATTAGCTAACAATAACTCACTTTGAATTAGAATTCTACGTTCAGATTTTGTAACTGACTTTTATTTATTTTCCACGTATAGGCAAAACAATGTAAGAATTTGACATTACTGAAACACAGTCAACATATAATTCTGCATTGACATTTCAATTACCATTTTAACATGCAACACAATTATTTCAAATTTTAATTCATTCTCTGTAATACCTTTGTACAAAAGCCTTCTTCTACAACTTCAATTAGAATCAGCTTTAGAAAGTTTTTTTTCTCTCTTCCCCCTTCCTTTCCACCTTTTCATGTCAGTTGCTGTCATAGAATCTGACTCATCTGTAGCTATTTCGAAGTCTGTGTGATGGATATTTTTTTTGTTTGTCATTGTTCTGATTAAAATTCCTACTCATGTATCTGAAATACTTATTTTCTTCAGCTTTTGAAAGGACTTGTGATTTTTAGAGGGGAAAAGGTCAGCATTTAATTTTGATTTAAAGTTTAGCTGCTCAGCTGCTTTTCAAAACGAATGCCAGAATTAGGTTTCATTTAATGCAGAACTCATGCATATGCAAGGTAAACAACATAGAAAAGAAAAGCAGTCTTAAGCAAAGTTAGAAGTTAGACATTAGGAAGAAGTTCTTTACTGTAAGAGTGGTGAGGCATTGGTACAGGTTGCCCAGAAAAGCTGTGGCTGCCTCATTCCTGGTAGTGTTCAAGGCCAGGTTGGATGGAATCTTGAGCAAACTAGTCTAGTGTGAGGTGCTTCTGCCCGTGGCAGGGTATTTGGAACTAAATGATCTTAAAGTCCTTTCTAATCCAAAACATTTTATGATTCTATGATTATGTTTACCTATGCCATCAGAGCTCTACTTGTTGGTTACACTATTCTAGTATGCTTATATTGGAGTTCAAGGCCAGGTAATATTATGTATAACCTACTAAGTTTAGTCATAATCAGTAGGTGTCATAAGCCTCTTCTTTGACCGTAGTGTAGCAGGGTAGACCCATTCCTTTGCTGATCCTCTACTAGGAGGTCTCGCTAAGATGGTTCACCACTTTCTGATAAGCACTCC
>JANHGB010021768.1:0-14386 GCA_026283785.1 Coracopsis vasa | reverse complement strand
CTTGCATCTGCTTTGCTAAGGTAGCCTTTGGGAAGGTTAATTTTGGGGGTTTTAACTTAAAGTGTTTAATACAGTAATATAAATGAGGGTTAGGTTAACTTTGAAGAGATTTGAAAAGTTTTCTCCCATCCCCAACATTGAGCACTACTGCAGTAAAGGAATCACATTATTATGGTCTTTGTTCAATAATCTATGCATAAAGTTTGCCCATTCACAGGTCAGTAGTTAAGGTAAGTGGCAAGTACTCATACAGTATGCCATTCCAAGGCACACATGACTTTCAGCTCCCTAACCCCAATCTCTATCATAAATATTCAACTTTTTGTGTAGCTCTGTCTGTCCCACTCTTTGCACATGCAATTTCCACACCTTGTAAACATGAGCTCTTAAAATCTTGCCTACTTTCCCCAAGAGCCATAAGCTATGGTAACTCAATTGACTGACATTGGTCATTTGCAATAGTGTGAACAGAAGGCCCATTTTGTGGCTTATTGTAAAAGACCGATGTTAAACACGCATTATGCTTTTCTCTTTTAGAAAATGCAACATCTGCATTTATTTTATTACATGTTGTCATTTTGTGTTAAAATCACATATAATGTAACATAGCTTGTGTATAATGTATATGCTTCTTAACCTGTGGAACCATAAATTTCCACAATGACAAATTGAAGGCAACAATTACAGGAAGGAACAAATATGCTCAGGAAGAGCAAAAGGAGCAGCTGCACTGGGCCTGGTCCACAGCCAAGTACTCAGATCACTGATAACAACCAGTACCAGAGTGCAGTTCAAGATAAACCTAGTATCATAACAAGCAGGCAGATATTTGTATGTGCAACATGGTTCTTGTGTACACCAAAGTTTGTTGAACATGCATTTTTAGGGGCTAGTCAGGAAAAATAGCAGTGATGCCTTCACATTCTCCATTGTCCTGGTTTTGGCTGGGATAGTTAATTTTCTGCCTAATAGCTGGTGCAGTGCTGTATTTTGGATTTAGTATGAGAGAATAATGCTGATAACACACCGATGTTTAGCTGCTGCTAAGGAGTGCTTACCTTCATCAAGGACTTTTCAGTCTCTCATGCTCCGCCATTGAGGAGGGGCACAAGAAGCTGGGAGGAAGCAGAGACAGGACACCTGACCTGAACTAGCCAAAAGAGCATTCCATACACCCTTATATATACTGTATAAGTATATATACTTGTGTGTATATATATATATACGCACCCTTATATATACCTCCATATATACTGGCCACGTCATGCCCAGTATATAAATTTGGAGGGAGCCAATGATCTCTGCTCAGGGCTGCATTGGGCATTGGTCAGTGTGTGGTCAGCAATTGTGTTGTGCATCACTTGTTTTTCTTCAGTTTCATTCACCCTTTCCCTTTCAATTACTATGCCTATTATTAGTAGTATTATTGTTATTATTATATTTTACTTTATTTAAATCATTAAGCTGTTCTTATCTCAGCCCATGGCTTTTACCCTTTTTTGATTCTCCTCCCCATCCCACCAGGACAAGGGGAGTAAGCAAGTGGTGTGGTACTTAGCTGCTGGTTGGGCTTAAAACACGACATCCAGCAAAAAGATAAAGAGAAGGCGGCTGTTTTTCCATATACTGTATAATTTCTCTAGGGTCTTTTTCCCAAATACTTAATCTTTTCTATCTGGATTTTGAGTTTCATGTGGCTTAAAATCAGATACAGAGAAACTATCAGCTGTGGTTTCTGTAAGTACTGACAAATCCCTAATATATTCTGTCTTTAGGACCATTATTCTCTCTGATAAGGTACCTTTAGAACTGAATGAGTTAAAACAAGTGGTTGCTTCACTTCTAGAGATCCATGGGGGAAAAGCATGCATACCAGTTTTGCTACATTTTACTCACAATTTCTGTGTTGTCTTCATTATACAAGGATTAGTTCTTGAATGAGGAATAAAAGAAAAAGGTGGGGTTTGACAGATCATAAATATCGTTTGTGATCAGGCAGCTTCATTAACTCCAAAATTAATGGGATACAGAAGGTAGTTCTACAGGTAATTTACACTAGCCTACCAGGTGACACGAGAGAGAAAATCACCTGTCTATTTTATAAAACCTATCTGTTTTGTCTTACAGTGGCATCATGAGACCAGGACTGAATGCAATTTTGGGACCCACTGGCAGTGGTAAAACTTCGTAAGTTCCGTCTTTGCCCTGCTCAGAAATTACACCAAGGAGAAAATTACTCTGCACATATTTAGCAGTAATGGACAATACTTTCAGAGAAAGATTTTGTTTTCATTTAGGTCTGTGCATATCTCACTGCTTTCTGAGAAATACCTGAATTCAAATAAGATAATCACCTTACATGGCACAGATGTAATTCAATTTTAGTCCACACTTTCCTGATACACAATCCTTACGTATCATTCTTGGGTACGCTATAGAACAGATGGACACAAATGCACTATGAAATTACACACCTCATTTCTTAGGAAACCAGGACAAGAGAAACTCAGCCCTTGAAAGTGGCTGGGTTTTGGGGATTTTTAATAGCTAAAAAAAACCCCATGGGATGCTTTTGTGTACCTTTGTGTTCCATGAACTGGATTTGTGGTTCAAACAGCTTACCTCCTGCATACTCATCCAATGAAGTAACCGACTTTTCTCCTAGTCTGCTCGACATTTTGGCTGCAAGGAAGGATCCCCAGGGGCTTTCTGGTGACATTTTGATCAACGGAGCTCCTCAGCCTGCCAACTTTAAATGTACCTCTGGATATGTAGTACAGGTAAGTATTTTTTATCACTCTACCAATTTTACTGTCCTCTTCTGACTGCAGTTGTAAGAAGTTGCTGCTGTGTTCCAAGCGCATTGCGTTGAACCAAGAATCAAGGCTGGTGCAATATCAACTCTTCTTTACTCATCCACTCTCACTGGAAAAGATACTTTGCTTTGTGTTTGAGTCTCTTTCCTTAATGCTCTAAGTCAACAAGAGCAGGCTCTTTGGATCTCTTCTTGTTCTCCATTTGGGTAAACAGCCATAGGCTAAAAATATGCATGGAGTGTTTTCTAAGTATGATGCTTTCTGGTAGTCTACAGCTTGTACCTCTGCATGCCCAGGGGCAATGTCACTAGGTCTCATTTATGAACAACTTTGTTCTGCCAGGGTGGGCTTGGGAGACAGACGTGTGAAGGACAAAAGAAGGAAAACTGTATCTCTTAATTTCTTCCCCTCTCCACTACCTGTGCTTAGCAGCATGCTTGCAGTTTATCAAGACCTGAAGAGATACATCTATGAAAACCCCTCAAAGCACACATAACTCTCTGAACTGTCTACATCTCACAGATCCCTTTTGCAAGAGACAAGCAGCTAATACTGAAAAAACCTACCCTCCTTCCTCCTTTGCTGAAACAAGCTTGAAAAACCTTCACCTTGAAAAACCTTCACCCTACCCCCTGTGGACCCAACCTCTCATTTCCTTAGGTCCCTTTAGCCCTTCAGTATCTCACTTAACACCTCCAAAACTCTGACTAAGGTAAGAAGAGGTGAGGGATTGTTTTGAATATTTATTTATGCATTTTGGTATCATGCATGATGGAGGATGTTCCTGTACTGCATTGTTTTATGAATTAAAGGCATATACAATTACGTGCATGAAATCAACTCTCTGCTATGACACAGACATTGAAGATGCACCTTACTGCATATTCTGGCAGTTGCTACTATCCCTTAGCATGCAGGGACAACATAAAATACAGGTAGACGCAGTTTTCAGAGTTAAAAAGTAGCAATTGCTAAGTGATCACCACGTAGCTAAATTTGCTTTGTTTTGTTTTGGTTTTTTTAAATGAAGGATGATGTGGTGATGGGAACCTTGACTGTAAGAGAAAATTTGAAGTTCTCAGCAGCACTCCGTTTGCCAAAGTCAGTGAAGGAATGTGAAAAAAATGAACGAGTGAATCAGATCATCAAGGAACTGGGTTTGAGTAAAGTGGCAGATTCCAAGGTAAGGTGTGTGAGTATGGTATTTAAATCATGAACAAATCATAGAATCACAGAATGGTTTGGATTGGAAAGGACCTTAAAGCTCACCCGGTTCCAACCCCGATGCCATGGGCAGGGACAGCTCAGACTAGAGCAGGTTACTTCAAGCCCCTGTGTCCAACCTGGCCTTGAACACTGCCAGGGATGGGGCAATCACAGCTTCTCTGGGTAACCTGTGCTAGTGCCTCACCACCCTCACAGTAAAGAATTTCTTCCTACTATCTAATCTAAATCTCCCCTCTTTTAGTTTAAAGCCGTTGCCCCTTGTCCTATATCACTATCTGCCCTTGTAAAAAGTCACACTCCAGCTTCCTTGTAGGCCCTTTTTAGACATTGGAAGGCTGCTCTAAGGTCTCCCTAGGTATTAAGTGATTTCTTTAATTAACCAAATGGCTCAGCTTGGCAGATAAAAAAAGAGTAAAGTTAAACAGACTATTTCGGTAACACAATAACATTTCTGTATGGTGATCTGTATAGACACTGATGTAATACTGACTGACATATACTCTTACATTGAGGGGAGGGGAAAGGTAGTCTGTTGCTTGATTAAAAAAGAGAAAACCTCAAGTAATACTAATGTTGAGAACTGGCCTGTGTGAGGTAACATCTACATCTGCACTGAGAGCAGGGTCAAAATTTCTTACAACTCTTCCCAAATGTGGCCATGTCAGTAGGATGCTGTTCACTCAAGCATTTGTTCTTAGGACACACGAGACAAGTTTCTTGTTCTGTGGCAGGTTGGCACCCAGTTCACTCGCGGGGTGTCTGGAGGAGAGCGCAAAAGGACCAATATTGGGATGGAGCTCATCATAGATCCTGACATCTTGTTTTTGGATGAGCCAACTACAGGACTTGATGCCAGCACTGCTAATGCTGTTCTACTGCTACTGAAAAGGTGATGGCCTTGGAAACAGCTTCCTGTTTTCACCACTCACTCTGCTACGTTTCAGTTGTATTTGACTTAAATCACAGTTAGAATACGGAAATCAGACATGTAATTGTTTACGAGTGAGCCAAGGCTGCAAAAAAATTTAGGAAAAAGGATGTATGAATTCTCTCACTCCAAAGCAGCTGCTCACGGCAGTACATGAAGCACCTTGCACAAAGCATGTGCATGCCAGGACTACAATTTGTCCATGATAGCTGTCACAGGCAGCTTCCTTTTTCATGTCTGCCTGAGCCAGAAAAGTGATTAAAATGCCTGTTGTCTGGTAAAGTGATCAATTTTAATATGGACAGTAGTTAGAACACAGCTGGCTGTTTTGCCATCAGCGAAAAGCCTATCTTTGGGAAAACAAGCTCAACACATTTTTCATTTGCAATTTTTACATAGTTTTGCATTTACTACAAGCAAACAGGGCTCAAACGCCTCTTTTCAGAGCTTTCTGTTTGCATCAAAATCTTCCCAGGACCTTCCCCTCCAACAGCATTCCCAGTGAGAGGGAACCTTCTTTTCTCACAGAGTCAGTACAAATATTACCCAAATATTTTCTTTTTTTTTCCTTCTCCCCATCCCAGCCCACCAAGTTAATCAAATTTAACTATGGCTTAACTAAACTTGCAAATTCTCTTATCTAAGGGCTGAATCAACTTGCAAAGCTAACATCTCTTTTTGTTCTTCACATTCAGGATGGCAAAACAAGGTAAAACAATAATCTTCTCCATCCACCAGCCTCGGTACTCCATATTCCGACTCTTTGACAACCTGATGCTGCTGGCCGCAGGAAGAGTGCTGTACCACGGCCCCACTCAGCATGCCATGGAGTACTTCCAGTCTATCGGTGAGCATAACTAACAGCAGGGCCAACTGCAGCAGCATCTTTAGTTTGCACTAACTTGAATGAAATGCCAACACCACTTGATCAGAATTGAACACTGTGTATTACCAAGCAGGGATTTTAACAGGCTAAGCATTTCTCTTGTTGTTTCACCTCTGGACCTGTATGTGCTTTTAGATGATAGGGCTGACCTCTAATCAACTGCTCCTGAGCTTATCTTAATTAGACAAAGCCCAGGCTAGAGCTGAGAAGGGCACATTGCCAGCTGTCACCTTGCTTTCACTGATAGAGCTGTCCAGCAGTGCCATTCATCTCTTGGATAAGCACAGGCCTTTTGAAGCCTGCAGTGCTTGCAGTACAGGCTGCTCAACGGGCACAATAATGTGCCCGTGAACTGTCAATCTGTGCTTGCAGCCCAGAAAGCCAACCATATGCTGGGCTGCATCAAAAGGAGTGTGACCAGCAGGTCGAGGGAGGTGATCCTGCCTCCCTACTCTGCTCTCATGGGACCCCATCTGCAGTCGTTCACCCAGCTCTGAGGCACCCAACATAGGAAGGACGTGGACCTGCTGGAGTGATTCCAGAGGAGGGCCATGAAGATGTGCCAATGGCTGGAGCACCTCTCCTATGAATACAGAAGGAGAGAGTTAGTCTTCTCGAGCCTGTAGAATAGAAGGCTCAGGGGAGACCTTACAGCAGCCTTCCAATACCTGAAGGGGGCATACAAGAAATCTGAAGAAGGACTTTTAATAAGAGCAAGTAATGATAGGACAAGGAGTAATGGGTTTAAACTGAAAGAGGGTAGATTTAGATTAGATAGTTGGAAGAAATTCTTCACTGTGAGGGTGGTGAGACACTGGCACAGGTTGCCCAAGGAAGCTGTGGCTGCCCCATCCCTGGCAGTGTTCAAGGCCAGGCTGGACAGGGCCTTGAAGAACCTGGTTTAGTAGAGGGTGTCCCTGCCTGTGCCAGTGGGGTTGGAACTAGATGAACTTGAAGGTCCCTTCCAACTCTAACCATTCTGATTCCCTTTAAGAACACAACTGCAACACTGGCAATCAAATAGATTGAGGCTATTCAGAAGTCCAGGAAACAAAAAAAACCCTAACAAAAACAAAACTAAAACCCATCATTTATGTCTGTACCACAAATCCTCAACTCTTAACTAATATAAATCAAAGATCTGAGATAACCTCTATTCAGAGACAAAACTCAGATACAACACATTGTGTCCTCATCTATTCCCTCTGTCCTTTTCTCCATCATTTGATAGGCATTTGTGCAAAATTTTGAAGTATGTATCTTTGTTCTTGTATTCACCCCTATATAAAGGTATTCTGTTTTTGTGCTTAAAAGATCTATCACCAATTATCAAACAGTGGTTTGATGCCTAAGCACAAAGGCTTCCCACCTTTATAAATTAGGACAAACAATTTGATAGGCATGCTGAATGCTAGCTGAGAAAGGGAGGCCTAACTACATACTTATCAGATACCCAAAGACAGAGGTATTGCCCTCACAGACTTGCCTGTGCACTAATGCCTTTGTCTTATACAGGTGAGGGGTTTTTTTGTTTGTTTGGGGTTTTTTCATTTGTTTGTTTGGGTTTTGTTTTTTTTTTTTTAATAGAAGACTAACAGAAAAAAAAATCCACAATGCAATTAAGTGGAAAGTTACCAAGATTAAAATAGTTACTCCTTCCAGAATCATACGTCTCCTCCCAGTGGAGGGAGTAGGGTAGTCTCAGCTGGTACAGACAGAGGGTCTGTCCTCGGGGTCAAACTCTCCCTGAGGCTTAAGGAAGTGTGACAGATCAGGAACTTTTCACTACTAAAGTAATTTTTGTATGAAGTTGTATCACCGCGAAAAGCCCAGTCCACAATATAAACTGGAATGCAGGTAACGTGGCATCCACATACTGTCAAGGTCACATTTGTCTTCAGTCTTTAGACCATGTGAAGAGCACTGCTCATACAGTTATGGGTGGAGACTGCTTATGTATGGAAGCCCAACCAGTGGGCCAAGTGTTATGAAAGCACAGAGCATGAATATATATGCTATATACATATTCCTTCTAGAACTTTGAGAACACAGACCTTCTAATAAGCAGTTTTCACTCTGACACATTTGTACCTCGTCCACCCAGGCAAAGCCAGCTCACTGTTTCAGCATAAGACTCATTGACTGCTTGCAAACAATGACAAAAAACTCTCATATCAGAGGTAGACAACAACCACCTCCTGTCTGAGCTCATCCCTAAAACTTCTCTGAAACAGCTCCTCCATTTTTCCCCATGCTGTCTTAACACTTACTATAAACCAGGAGAGTTTCAGAAGGATAAAATGCTGCAGTTAAAACAAAGTGAATAGTAATTCTATGCTCCAGGAATTTGCATGGACAGCTCAGTCAAGGTTTTCAAAGCAATAAGTTATCTTAAAATCTTAGTAATTGAGGCATACAGAGAAGGCTATTTTAGTCCTCATACTTTTTGTTTCACCTCATTTACCATCAAAATATTGTTTGCATTTCAGTCAGCAGTACATTTGTGCAAAATAAAAGTCTTGCATTTTAGATGCTTCTGGATGTTTACTAACAGTTACAGAAAAATACACCCAGCTGTTAGGAAAAAAAACCCCAAACAACACTGAGGACATTCTCACAGCTAATGAGTTTGCTCTTAATGTAAGTCTCATGGAGGTTAAAAAACACTACATGCTCAATTACATGATTGCAGTGCACAAGACATTAATCTTTCCTTCCTTAATTAAGGGAAAGGAATTTAAAAGCTGGCATGCTATTATAGGCTAAACAAAGGTCTGGATTTTTTTGACCAGCACTTGCTCTAGATGTCAGCAATAGAGCCTGAACAATTTAGTGACCCATATCAGTCAGAAAAGGCTCGAAGCAATAGAATTTATTACTCAGGTCAAGTTAAAATACTTAATCATTAGGGCCGAGAGCCATTTGGCTCACCTGAGATACCTACTAGCTGATCCACCAAATTGCTCTCCTACCTACTGCACAGTGCTTAATGACCACCAAGCTGTCAGTGTTCTGACACAACTAAAAACCTGTACTGAATTGCCTCCCATAATCCTGCTTTAATTTACACCAGCTGAAGTCACTAGTACGAGGAGACAGAAAATCATTAGCTACACTTGTTACTCAATTTAGAGTAGCTTATGAGTCCAAAGGTAGTATTTAGCAGGTACTTTATCCCTCCACTTAATTATGACTAAAACACTTTTTCCCCTTTCTTGTATCCTTGTTCTACAATTTTATTCATTCATCCTTTGCCTGACAACAAGTTACCACAAAGTATCTCCTTGGGTAGCAGTGCTTCAAAATAACTTCTTGCATGAGCTATTTTTACAAAGCCACTTAAAATTGACTAGCAAAGCTATGCGGGAACAATGTTACTATGTTTGAGCTGCAAAGGAAGCTAAAGTTATTAGGAATCAAACCTATTATTAGGAAAACATTGACTTCTGGGAAGTTTTAAAGCTTTACCTGCAGTTATTTTAAGCTTTAAAGCTTCATCTTCATTGCAGAATTTTACCTTTATGACAAGTTAAAACAAGTAGCATTGCAAACATTATTCAGCAACTGAAGAAATAAAACAGATTGGAAAAGCAAGTGACCATATGAACATCACATGTTGACCAAAGCTAGTAAGTTAAATGATTCCTTTCCTTCGCACATAAAAGCAAGAGTGAAGTTGAACTAACATAGCCTTAATCATATGATGTACAGTCACTCACAGAATGAACACTTCTGAATCCTTCAAAGCTACAGAAACAACTGCAGTGGTTTAGTTGCATGCCTAGGACTAACAAGAATATTCCTGAGGCTTTAGAAAGCAAGCCTCTAAACTATCTGGTTTTAACTTTTTAAGCTATTCTTGACTTATGACATACATCACAGAAGATGCTGCAGGTTTTTCATGCCTAAAACTGAATCCTGACACAGATATTCACCCTTACTCAAATTCTACAAATACAGAACTGTAAATCAATGCTCTATTAAAGACATTGCTTTTACATTTACTGAATGAAGAACAGCCTTTTACAAAAAGAGTTATTATTGAGGACATTCTGCATACTCCTTTACAGATCAAGTTTTCTGGGAGACTTGTCATTGTAAACCTTTGTAGAAATGAAAACATCAACGTAGGTAAGTATTCAGTAGTATAGACTGACCAGACCAAGTCTAGGTTACAGCATAGTTCAGTGAATATAGACACCCCCACCATTTAATTCTCCACTGCTGAACGGAGAAATAGACAGAAGCTTAAAAAAAAAAAAAAAAAAAAAAACCCAAAACAACGGAGGAACCAGTGAATGCGTGTTACAAGCCATAATGCATAATGTGTCCTCCTCTTTCAGGGACACTTTGAAATTAAGTCTGATCTGTGCTCAAGTACTGAAACAGTGCTTCTTAAACTTCCAGTAAAAAAAGCCAAAAACAAACAAAAAACAAAAAAAAAACCCCAAAAAACCCATACAAAACACAAACAACCAAACACAACGTTTTTATTCTTCTCATTGCAAGAGCCTAGAAGTAGCATTTGAAACCATGGAAACCCAGAGCTAGAACACACTGTTGAAGCTCTTCAGCTTGAGGACCATTTTCTCACTAGGTACAGGCCATGTACAAATATGAATATGAAGAGCTGAAACATTTGCATAATAACTTACTGTGTAAGTGATAGCTGCCAACATTCCAATCACAGTCAAGGAACTAATGGAAAATGAAAGAGCTGTCAAGCCATCTGCAAAAAAGATGAAAAGAAAAGCCTGTTGAAAATTCTTGCAATAGAGGTAACAAGAACATTTCTTCCTGAAGATATTTAAGTTTATTAGATTCCAGAATAAAAAAAATTAGAATAAAAAAAATTGATACATAGTTACCAGCCATATCAACTCAGATGAAAAATGCACCTAGAATAGCTTTTTGTCAGCAGTAGATCCTCCTCCAATACTGCAAGCAGGACAGCAATCTCACCTTTGCTACAAGTTCACACGTGACACATCCAGTCGCATAGTTGAATAGCCACTTATGAAATTGCTCCCATAGCTGCCTAATGCCTCTTCAGGATTTATTTCTGGCCTCCACAGGGTGTTTTTTGCTATTTTCACAGGGTGATTTTCACTATTTACAGATACATTCAGGACAGTTCATCTTTGGTTGGTTTGTCATCACCTGATTTCTCAAAATAAAGCACTAGCCAGAGAATCAGGCAAGCATGGATCCTTCATACAACCAAAATAAACCAGACTGCAGGCCTCAGCTACACTCAGACCATGCACATCCAGATGTACGAACTGGAAGAAGGTCATGGGACTAAAGAGTTACAATAGCCTTGCTATCACTCTAGAAATAAAAAAGGAGAGTAAAAGGGAAGTGTTACTAAACTCATAACCAAACCCCCTGAATCCTACTGCCTAATTTTTCACAACATCTGTTCTTTAACCTCACCATGCAGGACAACATGGCAGGCTTTTTTTTTTTATTTAAAGTAGCATGGAAACTTATAGTAGCTATTGTAGACATTAACTTCAAGCAATCAATTCCATTTTTGTACCCATTCATATCAACTGAACTACTCTTTAGTGTTCTCCCCCATGTCCTCCCCTCCCTTATAGTTAATTCAAGAATTTAGAGTACAATAACTTTTATTTCTACTCACACATAATTACTGGTAGTTTTCATTAGCTGATTTCCATTCTTTTCCTGAACACAGGATGAAACATCCACAAACTCAGAAATCCTATTATAGTTATTCTCCATGAGACGTATCTTTCTTCTGACCAACTCTACAGGCCCCCTTTCAAAAATACCAAATCCTAATAGAATAGCACAACCAAATCCAACTTCCCAGCTCAAATCTTTCCTTTGCCATTTTTGCTAGGTAATACCAAACAACTTTCTCAAAGCTAACAGCAATATATTCATAAATTTCAAATACTACAGCCAGGTTTAAAAAGAGAGGGGGAAAAAATAAACCCAAAATAAACAGAACACAAATGCCAACCCAAAACAAAAAAGAAACCCACAAAATAAAAAACCCAGCACTATTCTCCCTTTAATACTTGTGAAAATTTTAGTTATGTTCTGAAGTTTAGGGGAAAAAAAAAACCACACATAAACACCATATTTGATGATCCTCCCGTACATGTATTTCAAACCAACATTTAATACCCATTTTAGAAGTCTGAACTATGTTCCATGGAACATTAAGAAGCTAAGTGGCTGAAAAATTTATAATTATATACCAGAAGTTTATTATCAGGCTCTGCCTCAGTGGATGAGTTTGCATTCCTTTTGTAATCCCACTACAAACTTAACAGACATCGAAAAAAAAAACTCCAAAATTAAGATCTTTATTTCTTGTTTAACTGTCGAAAAATGAAAAGGGTAAGTTAACATAAAAACAGGATAACATGCAGAAAAAGACAACAAGAAAGATTTTTTCCTCATTTCTCCAACATCTGGAACATGAAAGAACTTTCTGTAACACTACTGACAGAGAACTTGCTGGCTGTGGAGTCACTCTACAAAAGCCCTGGTGGGGTATCTTGGTAGACAGGTAAGCTGGTCAGAGGTCAGAGCACATACTGTGCAGAGAAGTTGAGGGAGCCAGGCTTATTCAGCCTGGAATAGAGATAGCTTTGGAGAGAAGCAATATAGCCTGCCTATCAAAGAGGTAAAACCCAGGCTCTCCAGTGGTGCACAGTAGTTGAGTAGTCTGAGATACTGAATGCCTTCTTTGCCTCAGTCCTCACTAGCAAGATCAGATTTTAGGAAACCCAGGCCTTAGAAACCAGGGAGAAAGGCTGGAGGGAAGATGAATGCTTGGTGGAAGAGGATTAAGTTAGAAATACTTAATAAAACTGGACAAAGTTGCCATACCCCTTTAGGGCCCACCAATTTCAGTACAAAACTCCTAGGATAATGCAGAACACTACTTGACCAAGGCTTGTAGCATTACATTATAAAATATTCAGACAGAAGCCGATATTCTGACATATAGCAAGAATGAGGTACAAATATTACAGTACTTATGCATTTGGATTAAGGTTTGTAAGGTAACTTTTAGTTACCACTTTTCTGGATAAATTTGGAAAAGTGACATCAAATCTGTCTTGGCTCACCTATAAAACAGTTTCTTCATGTCTTTGCTTTGAAAGCACATTCTGTCTAAATATATGAACTGCATAAGCTGAAGGCCAAATTCCATGAAGTAGTATTTAACCTTTACAATAGTTCTTTATAGCCCTATCATAAACAAATAAAACAAATGCAAACAAAACAATTAAAGGTCAATACTAGGAGAACAAAGGGTTAAAAAAAAATCATAACACTCACAGGATTTAGCTGCATAAATAGACAAAGCCACTTTAATAGTCTCATTCTTGCAGTAAACCGCAATATCACATTTAATTACATAAGCACTTGAAAACTGTTACCATATCCTAAAATCAGCAAACTTCAGCATCCAAGTAACATTTAAAAGCTGTGTCAAGTGAAGACTCCATGGAAGAAAGTACCTTCCCCCCCACCACTAATACCATAGGACACAACGCTGGAATCCTAGCTGTCAAATGGGGAGTGTACCGAAGGCAGACACTGCCAGAATCTCTTCTCTATAGTTCAAAGGCTGTTCTGATTTTTCCTTTGTCTGAACAAAAAGAGAACAATCTTGCTGCAAAGATTTAATGTAGGTGAGCAATTAAGAGTCAAGTTAGAAAATTGTCACCAAGAAAGTTAATCTTCTTGTTCAGTCAATGATGAATATACCAAAATGAGTTAGTAGCAAGTTATACAAAGCTCACAACAAATCTCAAACTTACGACTACTTCCAAATTCTTCAAACAGGAGCTTCACTTTCTCCCACTCTGTGGAGTTCTTCTTGTTGGGAATATTCAAAGGAACAAAAGCACTGTAAACAAAGCAAAGATGTCATCTTAACCTAATTCGTCAAATATAAAAAGAAAAATATACTTCCACACCAAGAAAACAAATCCATTTATTCTTAAAGCTAAACTGTATAACATAAGGTTAAAAAAAATTCTGAACGCAATATTTAATCTTATTCACATTCTCCTTAAATGCTGTATTAAGACCAGAATACATGTGCGAGTGTGTGGAGTCAGGGCCAAGGTCCATGAACAGGTTCATGGTCGATTTACCAGTCCTACCAGACCTAAGAACACTACACTCAAGCATCAAGAGATGCGTTATTCTGATTTACTATCCTGGTTTGACTCACATGCTGAGAATACTTTTTTTTTCCCCCCTCAATTGAGACAATTTCTCTTAAATCTACAGTTCTGGAAGCTAGAATATAACAATTAATGTTCCCCACACCAAGCACCAGGCATTAATTAAAGTTTAAAGGGACACGTTTATCTTCCATTATTACAACTAAAACAACACCACATCTGCCGCATACCCATTCTTTGTTATGTAGCTGGCCTAGAGAACTGAAGTGCAGAGAAGTTCATGAATTATTTTTGGACCTTCCCATAAGCAGAGTATAAAAACATACTTAGATCTCTGCTTCAAGTC
>JANHGB010021767.1:0-12435 GCA_026283785.1 Coracopsis vasa | reverse complement strand
CAATTCAAGGACAGAAGGACAGCCTACAGAAATAATGCATTCAGTCTTCATACCAGTCTGCATATCCTCTATAGTAGACATTTGCATGTACGGTCAGCCCTTTGACTCTGTCCAGAAGGATGAAAGGTTGAACCAGATGATCTCCAGAGGTCCCTTCAAACCTAAGTTATTCAGTGGTTGTGTGCCACGGTCATGTTTAACACCATCTTATAACCCAGTGAGCAATGTCCTGTCTTGTGAAGAAGAAATTCAGCACTGTGTGACAAACGTTTTGATTGGCCAAGCTGGACATAGAAATATCTTTAGACTACATAAGAGAGTTAAGCATACAAAACCCTTGCAGTAGTTATTGTATCTTACAACTGGAGTACCTAGGCTTAACTTTAAATATGGTGGATTTTATTTCAGGCTTTATATCTGTATGAATTACTGTCTAAGAAAAACTACCTTGTTGATCTTCTAAGGTATGGATGACAGTCTATCTTGAAATGGGGTTTAAGTCTAGTTTTGTGATGGGAGCATTTTTGCGGTAAACAGTATGTGGTTATTTTGTACTATCTTATGTTTATTCATTCCTTGATGCCACAGGATAATTCACCTTCCTCATTAAAAAGGGTCTCCAAATCCAAAATCAGGATTGCAGAGGTTTTGTTATAAGGCTCAGTCAGTATTTTTTCAATTTGATTATGTTTTTACTTTCAATAGCCTTTCAGTTACAAGAAATGGGAAAGAGAGGCGGTCAAGAAACTGTTTTAGACATGGTTGTGGGAAGTAAGGACTAGATCCTGCTTAAACATTCAAAAGACTGAACTTTGCTTTTCCTATCAGCACAGGACAGCTTGTGAAAGGAGTAACTTGTCAACACATTGAAAGTATGGGTACAGACATTTTTTTAAACACTTTTAAATTCTTTGAAATGAATCTTCATCTACTTTCTCCATATCAGGTAAAACCAAAGGAAGACTTTGTGTACATAGACATACTACCTAACAGCCAAGCTGTAGGTAGATTAGGATTCAGTTAATTCTTTTCTTTTTTTTTAATCTTGTATGTGTGAGCTTGTCTGTTAACGCATTTCATTTAGATCTTTTATGTCTGAATTTGTCTGTTGTTACACTGCGTTTTGATGATTTCATTTGTTACAAATTGTAAGACATTCCTACAGTCATTCGACTTGCTAACTCATGAGTAATCTGTTTGGAAATGTATGTAGATTTTGAAAACATATAAATGCTCTCATGCACCCAAATACAGGATGTTTCATCTCTGATGTTTACAAAAAGAAAACTCTAAACTACTATAAAAAAGCCAAAGAAAAATGCTCTTTGAAGATAATACGCAGTTTTATATATGCTAAATTATAAACTGTAGTAAACCATAATTTCCTTCTTTCTCCATATTTCCACGTGTTCAAGATATTAAATTTTTGTTGCTTTTAGATTAATTGTTTGGCGTGGAAGTTCTGGAAAGTCTCCAACGTATCTATTCCTCCATTCCTCTTACTGGTGCTTCCGTGAGTTACATCTTACTACATCTTAAGTTACTTCATCTGTAGCATCACATTCAGACTACCCCTTCTAAGCACTTTTAAAATAATCTTTTCAGTCCTAAGAAAACTGATGATTCAAAGAAATGGTGGCTTATAAAAACTGGTCACTGATTGTAGCTGAAATCTCTCTCAAATGCAAGTTGGTAATACTTGGTGTCTTTTAGCATAGCCCATTTTTGTCACAGTTGTGGATTCCTTTGCATTCTTGAAATCAGACCCCCTGTAGCTCTCTGTGCCCAGACTAAATCATGGCAGAGTGGTGTGGCAGCAATGAAGATTAAAAAGCTTGTAATGTTGCTGCTTATACTGTTGCTCATGTCTGCTAAAAGAAAGGGGCTCTTTTGCTGGGCTTTCTTGAACATAATTGTTTAGAGTCACAAAAGTAACATAAACACAGCTTATGCTGGATTTTGTTTTCTTTGGGTTTTGGTTTGGGGTTTTGAGAGGGTTTTTGTCTTTTTTTCCCTTAGGTTGTGAGGCTTGGTTTGCTTATTTGTTCAGGTTTTTTTTTGAGAGTGAATGTCTTACAACAAAGCCATTGGGCTCTGCCCAAGCATATTGCTTCATATGGTTAAAATCATTTCAGTGTGTTTAAAGGCATTTTTGTAAGTTAGCAAAACTTTTCTTTATGTAAATACCCAAGTAATTTTCAGTGACAGCTTTTTTCCTTAAGAAAAAAAATAATTGTACTTTGATGGGAACGCCTGAATTGTACAACTTGTTAATTCCCCTTTTTCTTTCTTGCTTTCTTCCTACAAGCTTAAAGGGATAAAAGGGAATGAGAACTATTCTTGTCCTGGAATAATTTTAATTGAAAAAGAGTAAGGAAAGAAAAGCATTCTGTTTGGGAAGGCATTATTATCTTTAAAAATAATAAAATAATAATAGAAAGACTTTAATACAAGGCTGTCTATAAGCTGCAGCACCAGGTTATTTGGCCAGCAGTTGCATGTTGCTTGTTCAAGGCCATCAAAAGTCACTGGTACTCTTGCCTACAAACCCTGGTAATGCTGGACTTGTGCAGCTCAGGGATATAGCTTTATTTACAAAGGCTGCTGGCCACTCTAGATGGTAAAGAGCATCATTTTGTTAATTTGGCAGGCCTCTTGGACTTTGGTAAAAAGGAAGCCTAGTCTAAAATTACTTGCTGTCCTTAATCCACCCACCACATCTTCATTCATCAGAGGAAAGGGAAAAAGTTTAGGAATTGCAGACAGTCTCGTTTCCTGTGGTGTTAAAGCACCTCAGAGCACTTTCATCCACTTGAAGCTATTTACAACCCTTTTTTTGAAGTGAGGTGCATGTGCTGATGAACTGGAAGAAGATGTAAGTTAAAGTAAGGTGTGGATTAATTTCAACTTTTTGGGTCTGGATAGTATTTCAAGTCTAGTTTTTCAAGTATAATTTCTCTATCGTCGCAGATTTTATGGGTGCGGTTATGGGTGTATGAAGGTCAGGTTTATATTATGAGATAATTTGAATTCTTTCTGCAGGATTGAGTACCTGGAGTATGTTTCAGGACCTTTGTGTGTCCCTTTTGTTGCAAGTCTGGGGAAGACTGAGATGAACCTTTTGAATCCAAGCCTTCACAAAAAGAACGCTGTCCTACAAAAAGTACAGGAGTGCTTGGTAGGTATGGCTAGGAGGGGTCAGCAGTGGAGGGGAGCTGCAAAATTAGTAATCCGTACTTAGCCACTGACAGTTCCAAACTAAGCGAGAGTGATTGATTAGTTTTCTTTCCATTTATTGTTACGTGGTGCTTCACAAAGTTATTCTGCCTACTTTAACTCTCCAGCCTGCATGCACATGTTCGTGATCTCCTGTATACAGAGAGCAACCCAGGACACAGGCTTTCCTGCTCTGTGTTTTTGCAGTGAAACCATAGCTGGTGGTATCTGAGAGCCCAAAAGGTAATAGCAAGGCATGCTAATTTCTTCATTGTGACAAGCAAGAGCAGCTTAGACTGTCGCTGAGCTCAGAGAAGCTCTTAGTGCCAAGGCCCCAAGCAACCTACTGTAGCTGACCTGCTTTGAGCAGGAGGCGTGGACCTGGTGACCTCCAGAGGTCCAAACTCGCTTCTTGCAGTTCTGTTTGCACATGTTATTGCACTGCATTTCATGCAGTAATGTCAGTCACCATCTACATAAATTCTTGACTTACCCATCTGTAGTCTGTGTTATGTTTTATTATGTATCTGTATTATGTTTTTCTCATGTACAGTTTGTTCTATTGTTCCCTGCCTAAAGAAACCTTTTTGTAGCTTCCTTAACAATTTTCCTTGACTCAATGGATCTTACAAAGTGTTCTCATGAAATGTCATTGCTGACCACAGTGAACAGGCTGGGACAGCCTGAAGCTGACCCATTTGCATCTGGAGCTGTTTCCCCTTGCTCCAAGCAGTGCTAGTCCTGTAGAGCTGTGCACGAGCAGCTCCATGGGAGAGGAGGTGGTACCAGGGGGATTTTGTGAATTCTGCTCTCTGGGAAGTGCAGCAGTCACTAGTTTTTAGAGGAAACTGTTTTTTGATGTAGTTGTGAATATTTGCATCCTTACACATACTAACCAGCCGTATAATCCCTAGAGCTTTCACAGCTGCTATAGAAACCCCTCAGAGTTAAGCCACCTGACAGCAAGAACTTCTGTCCATTTTGTCGTAAGGGGCCATGTGAGGGCTCTGCTGCCCGGCAGAACTGCACCACCTCTCCAGGTAGTCACCTGGATAGACTGTGGCAGGAGATTTAGTTTAATTAGTTTTTTATGTGTGCTTCAATATGGGATAAAGAATACACTGAAAGCTCTAAGTGCTTATTAAATATCACCAGTTGCATTGGTGAAAGCAAAAAGTATAAAGGAGTCTCAGCAGAAATTGTAGGTTAAGTTGCCAGTGCAAACTGTTGTGTCTTTGTTCCTTTAAAGGGTCATGGAGCTTAAATGTGTTGTGATGGAGTTGAGTGATACAGGGCAAGAGCTAAGATTAGCTCTACCAACAAGGTAAATGCTTCTTGTTTCAGAACGGCTCCATTGCTGATGAATATGATGTTGACCTACTTGGAAATTTAATCTGCCACTTACCTCCAGCCTTTCTTCGTGACAGAATGTCCCTGAAGGCAATGGCAACAGCCCTTCATCCCTTCAAGCTCTGCCAACAGCTCAGCCACGAGCAGAAGACTGAAATTAAATACAAACTACTTGAGTTATATGGGTGAGGTATTAAATATACCACCTTGCTTATGCTGATGGCTAAGCCATGCAAATACCAACCATTTTCTTTGTCCAGATAGAACTGCAATGAAAACAACACAAAGAACTTCTGTCACTGACTGAGCTTGGGGTTTCTGTCCACTAGAATGACATTTCTGTTCCTGTGTGTAACATAACTGTGGAACAAAATACAACCCCAGGGATACCCTGCATGACTTAATTCCCAGAGGAAAAGGAGAGAAAGTGTAATGTTTGAGGAGGGTCAGGCAAAGAGAATCTCTGACATGGCAAGAGAAAGGGTGTTACAGACAAAGAATGGTGCAGGAATGCAAAGAATGGGAAAGTTGAGGTGGGATACTCAGTGTGGTATGAGTATCAGATGCTGGTGTGAGAAGAGAAATAAAGATGACTGCAAGCACCTGTGGCAGTGGGAAAGAGCTAAAGAAGCAGAGGGATATAGAGTTCAACCACCTGAAGCAACAAAGCAGACAGCATGTTAGGTATCATTAATGACTCAGATTTGGAGGCTGATTGGAACACTACTGTATCAGTCCTGCAAAAAAACAAAGCCATCCTTTGTCTGGCAAGAATATACTGTTTCTCTCTTGCATTGTCTCTTAGAAGTATCTTGCATTTGGAAAGACTGAATGTATAGTTTCTAACTACCCCTTCAGCCCTAAAGGCTGTCACTTGATTCACCTAATCATTTTAGTTGCTCATTCAGCATCCTCCTAGTCAGCATTTTTTCCAGTAATGGAATAGCTACATTTTCCACCAGATTCTACCCCTGCATTAATCTTGATACAGATCTATTGTATGAAATCATGATTAATCTTGATACAGATCTATTGTATGAAATCATGACTCACTGTGCTAAATAGCTTAGTTTATTACTTGTCTAGTCAAACATCCTCGCAGTAGAGCAACAAGCCAAACAAAGTTTTCTGTGAGAACATGTACCAGTAACAGATTTGTTACTACCACCTTCTTCAGGCCCTGTTTAGGTTGAAAATTATTTATCTAAGTGCTTTCTAAGGTCAACCACCAACTGGGTTGGCTAACTTTTGTCAGATTTGTATCAAACAAACAGGCCAAACCTGCATGGTGCTAAGGTACATACATTTTGAAACACCCATCCCCACTCAGAACTGAACCTGAACTTATTTTAAGACCTGAAATTCCTGCAAAAAATTTAGCATGTTATTTCAAGAGCTATGTTACCTATCATACAATTGATCTTATTCAGAAATGGCATAGGTGTCATTAGATGTGGCTCTCCAAGGTGTTAGATCTGCCTTCCATAACTCCTGACATTGCAGATGAGTGAAATAACAGACAGTAAAAATACAGAGCTAATAAGGTATGGATTTAAATCCTCTATTCCATCACCTGTGTTTCATGTTTCTCTCCCTCAGTTTTAAAAAGGCAGCATTGGCAGCAAACTGGTGCCACACTGAGTTACTTTCCTGAGTTGTTCAGTGAACTCAGTCTTTTCAGAATGAGGGGAAAACTGTCCACTTCTCCTAGGTGTGCATGGACCTCTCCTTCAGAAATGTTGAGAATACTGTGGCTATTGAGAGAGAGAGAGAGCTCCGTTACCACAGTATTTGAAGGCTTTATCTGGATATATTGGGAATTCTGCTAAGGCCACTAATGCTCTGTATATCAGAGAGATGACAAAATGCAGTCTGTTGCTAATAAGCAATTGGCATAGAATGTCTGTGTTTCCTATATGATACAGGATAAAAAAAACATGTGAAATTTTAGTATAATTTTGATTGAAAACATTATTCATTAATATAATTTTCCAAAATATTTCTTCAGTTTCCCAAACAACTGGACAGCTGAAACAACATTAGATGTTGGACCGTTCATAGCTCTGCTGTCAAAAGGGGAATTAAACATCCTTGCTGAAAAGGTATGTTTTTAATGTACTTTTTAAATTTGTAAAAGATAATGCTAGAATTTTGATTTACGAATGTCATGGAATCATTTAGGTTGGAAAAGACATTTAAGATCATTGAGTCCAACCATTAACGTAGTACTGCCAAGTTCACCAAAGTTCACTGCTAAAGCATGTCCCTTAGTGCCACATCTACATATCTTTTAAGTACCTCCCTAGCTGGTGACTTAACCACTTCTCTGGGCAGCCTGTTCCAGTGCTTTACAACCCTTTTGGTGAAGAAATTTTTCTGAATGTCGAACCTAAACCTTCCCTGGTGCAACTTGAGGCTTTTACCTCTTGTGCTATCATTTGTTACTTGGCAGAAGAGACTGACACCCACTTCGCTACAACCTCCTACAAACTATCAGGTAGTTGTAGAGAGAAATAAGGTCATAATGCAGTCTATGACCTGAACACTAAACTAGGTAAATAATTCTCTTGGCAAGGAACTGTGTATATTGCTTTCACACGTTCTTGACTCCATCAAAATTGCTTCTTCAAAGTAATGGTAGTATAACCAATTATAGAATCATAGAATAGTTAGGGTTGGAAAGGACCTAAAGATCATCTAGTTCCAACCCCCCTGCCATGGGCAGGGACACCTCACACTAAAACACATCACCCAAGACTCCATCCAACCTGACCTTGAACAGTCAGGGATGGAGCATTCACAACTTGCTGGCTCCTTTTCCTCCTCTCCTCTTCTTCTGTACCCACAGGTTCACTTTCAGAAGCAGAATGGAATTCAGCAGAATCTGATCATACAGCTAAAATCTAGTAGACCAGAATCACTTCTCCAGTTCCCAGATCTGCAATGTAGAACTCACAAAACTGTAATAAATAAATAACCAGAACTAGTACAAGAATTTGGCTTGGAAAAAGGTAATGTTGATTCATGTAACCCCACAAATAAATTCCCCTTTTATCACTTTTTCTTTATCAGGTTCAAGAAAGCAAGCCAAGTGAGTGAGAAAGTAGAAGTTCTGGTTTGGAATAATATTTGGAATATTAAGTTCTGGTTTGGACTATTCTTTACAGTATGTACATTTCAAAGCTTGCAGGGTGATATGCCAGAGTTTTGGGGATCACAAATTTTATACCCTCAAATTAGCTGAACAGTGAGGACCTCTATGTAAACAGAAACTGAGCACAGAGCACTATGTATTTCCCAACTTAAAAAAACATTACAAAGGAATAAGAAATTACATATAGACATTTTCTTTAAAAAAAAAATAAAAAAAATGTATCTCCCTGAAGTAGTAACTGTAAAACAAATTAAGACATTTCCAAGTATTTGCTAACCTACTTACAGGCATCATTGCTCCCTTGGGCCTTTGTAGCCTTGCACCTTCCTTAACGGACTAGCTGAATAGGTAAATGGGTTATATCAGGCCAGGAAATCAATGTGTATACTGTGTTCTCAGCCACAGATGAGCTTGTCGAAGCCATTTTATTATAGCTCTAGGAGCTGTATTGATCTGACTGTTAACTACTCTGAGGTGGCTAGCAATCCGATGAAGATGCGTTCTGCCGTCCATCCAAATGCTTTCTTCCCTCAATAGCTCTAACAGAGTTAAGTGTTTGCAGACTGAATTAATTTAATGTTTGCTTAATCAAAACTGACTATGCTGGAGCCTAAATTCTATTAATTACTAAAGGAATCACACTAATGCTGTAACATGAGTTGGGCTGGAAAGGGCTTTATTTCACTACAATAAGAGGAAGTAAGGGTCATAGGGAAAATGAGGGGATAAGTCAGGAGGCATTTCATAAAAATATCTATTTTTTATTTCACACTCTCTTAGTAGAGATAGCTCAGATTTCTCTTTTTTTTTTCCTGAATGTGGCTACTGTCAGTCAGCAGAATTGACTGATAAGCACAGCGAGTTAAATGTGTACTTGATAATGAGGAAGAAAAAAGTTTCACGTCACCCACATTTATTTTTGTGAGCATATAAAGGTCTTCTGTCAAATACAGCCAGATGGATCTTTTCTCTTTAATTTCTTATTTCTATTTAGTCCTAAGGTTTGCATAGTTGATCTTCTTCACTTTCTTCTTCACTTTCCAATAAGAAAAAAAGTTTCCCAAATTTTCTGCACACAACAGCAATTGCCTACAAATAAAACAAGTGTTGTTCAACACTACTATAACTAAAATATTAGCAATAATATTATCCAAGCAACAGCCAATGTACATGCTGGATTCAGAAGGCTCACAAAATATTTACCAGGGAAACACAGGTAAGGTTTCCAGGCAATTTTTCCCTGGGAAAACCTTACAAGTGTATAGCATTCTGCTTGATCAGGTGTGCATTCCAAAACCCTTCACATCCCGCATTTCATAGAGGGTATATCTCCACAGTGTCTGGGTTTATTTTCCTTTTTTTTGTTTCCTTTTCATAAGAAGTTATTTCATACAGCACTTTTGGAAGCTGCGTATTCTTAAGATAATTTTGATGTTAAATTATGTCTTCATTTGCAAAACTGAGTGAATTTGCCTTTTTTTTTTAATTAAATAGTCTATAGATGAAAAGACTAAGTTTTGTATGGAAGCAAAATAATCTTGATTTGATTAATATAGCCGTATGCTTACAAAGCACACACTGAGTGTTAAATAACAAACAGTAGCCAACTGCACAGATTAGCTACATACGAAACATATGTCCTGGAACAATGATTTTATTTCAAACAGAAGAACAGTCTGTGCTCTTTATTACACCCCAATTTACTATTTCAGTTACATTCTAAAATACATTTCTGATAACTAGCTTTATTATGTGAATAGTTTAGATTTTTCTCTCACAGGCATACAGATCACAGCAAAACAGTTAAAAACCTCTTCTCTCTGCCTTTCATGGTCATCATAATTATTTTAAGTGAATGTCAGTCGTCACTTCAAGAGTTTTCCAGATACATTTTCATTTGAGCTGAGAAGCTTCCTGCAATCATATTAATCCAGTTAACTGATTCCATCAAAAAATAGAAATATTACTCCAAGAAACATTGTTCAGTAAGTAAGAAGACTGAGTCAAACTCTCTTTGTTACATATCAGGAGCTTATCGTGACCTCCAGTGCGAGGAAAAAAAGAAAAAAAAGTATTATGAAAACTAAACAATGTATATATTTGAGCCAATGCAACAACTCACGGACGTGGGGGGAATTAACATAGACAAAACACCCACATCACAAACCCTACACAGTAGATCTGTATCTGCTATGTTATAGCATTGATCTTGATTGGAAGGGGTCAAAAGACCCCACCACCTGTACCACTACAACTGCATTTATCCAAAGAAAACCTTCCAAACAAAAAGGAAAAGCAGATCCCAGAAGGGCGGTAGCCTTCTTTGACTAACCAGAAGGTAAAGAGACAACAAAAGGTGTACAGACTCTGGCTGGTCAACAGCCATTTTCCAAGTCAAGGAGGATCATAAACTGTATCCTGTAAATTTAGAAATGAGTTTTTTCCCCTTCTGTTGAAAGTCTTTGAGATGACACCAGAAAGAAATTTGCTGAAAAGGTTTTGGTATAGTTATTACCACTGTATTTTACAGAAATTGAACCATGAATTCAAAACTACATGGATGCTAAACACTGGGTAAAACATTGTAAGAGCTAGCTGTCAACACACATAAACAAAATATGAAGGGATACAACTTTAAGCCATACTTTAAAAGGATGTTTTTGGAGTTGTTGAACATTCTTCTGCATCAAATCTTCATTACAGTTTGTGAAGCAGAAAAATTTAACACATAACCATAGAATATCCAAAATATATTAAAAACAAAACAAACAAAAAAAAAAGACAAAAAATCCCCACACCAAACAAACTGCAAAATGAGACAACACCATTCAAGAACAACTGAAAGAATTAAATTCCTCTAAGGGTTTTTTCCACCTTGTAGAAAATTCCAGTGCATATATAAATGTAATTTCTTCTCTCCACATTTGGCCTGTTGCTAGGATTGCTGACACGGACAGTAAGATGGTCCTTCAAGAATAAGATCCTTTTCAACTTACAAACTTCTACCCTATCACAGGTCATTAATGAGGTAGAAGGGAAAAAAGCAAACCCTGTGGATGTTACAGGAATTATAACTGATGATTGAAGGTCGTAAAAATGCTAAGATACATTTTGTGGCTACTGTAAGCATTCATATTGTAGTTAACTTTCAGCTCATATTTATTTAATGCAAGCAGAAATTCTCATTTTACTTCTCAGATAAGAATATTCCTTTTGCTAAATGAACATTTTCCATTGAAGTGTAATGTTTGAAATCTGCATTTCATGTCAGAGGTGGCTGATCTACACAGGGAGCAGTGACACCCAGTATAATGAAATATTGTTTTTACAAGCCATACCTTTGCACAGCACCAAGATCATTCTGAGTTAAAATACCAATAAAATGAAAAAATTCTCATTACAATTGATTCAGACATGTCAAAATGCATTTTGCTTTAATTAAACTACCCTGCCCTCCGCTTTTCAAACATTTCTAAAATATAAATTATATCTTGCATTACAGAAAGAAACAAAACTGGCTGCTTTAAACCATAATCATTGCAAATTGCAGCATTGACATCTCTGAATTAAAATTGCAGGAGAATTCACATTTAGGCTGTTTTAACCACTATCTACAGTCATTTGACATATTATAGGATCAGAATAATTTTAAGATGAATATAATATTCTTCCCCATGTATTTCATTAGTGAGGATCATTTGGATAAAAACAGAGCTCTATTTTTGAAGTCCACTGACTCGCCAGAGATAACTGTTAAGAGTTCAGTGTTTGTGGTATAACAAGCTATGAATGACAGTGTTCTCTCCTATTTCTCCAGAGTACAGCTTTGTCATCTACCACTGTGATCCCCAAAAAAAAGATCCAGATGTCTGCAAATTAAAGGAGAGCTGGATGACATTCTGCTGTTAATGCTCAGCCTACATAAATCATTGTAATAAGAGAAGATTGTTATATTAACCTTTGTCACGCAATTTTCTTTTTCTCTGTAAGAAATAGGAAAAACAACAAATTAGGTGGCACAATAATTCTATTTTAAAGCAGAAGGGTGTAGAGAACTTTATCCCCTTGCCAGTCACATGATTCCCACTTACCTGGAATTTTATATGTGCCCTATAAGAAGTTAATAATATGCACACATACTTCACTTCAGTTGGTATATTGCTAGAAAGACAGAAAACATGTTTCCAAATAAATCATAATTTTAGAAGAATAGATGCTGAAAGACAGGAAACCATGAAATTTAACCTTTGCCCTACCAAAAATCCATCTTATGGTCACTGAAATGCTTTAGTTCCCTCCCTCTGTTATCACATGTAGGAAATGGGACATTAAAAATTCCATATTTTAAGAATGAATATACAATCTCAGCTTCTTCTGTGTACAAATGTAAGTATATTGTCTCATGAGGAAGCTGGTAGGATTGGGACCTTGACCTCAATGGTACCCAGTAAAGAGTTAACGTGTTTCTGAACAGACCTGGTAATACTTTAGGTCTCTGGCGTATACAGCATATATGCATACTGTATGAGATTAATGCGAAAATTTACCCTCACGCCAGAGACCTGCCATACCTCCAAAGCAATTTAGTTTGAAAAATTTAAATTCTGATAAAAATAAATAAATAAATAGGTTCTCAAATTAGCTGCCTTAACTTTAAAGGACATGTTGTCATTTGAAACATCCTGTCATTCCACGCTGGCTCCTGCTGTTGTTCC
>JANHGB010021763.1:1129-13505 GCA_026283785.1 Coracopsis vasa | reverse complement strand
ACAGAGCCTTGGGTGACATGGTTTAGTGTGAGGTGTCCCTGCCCATGGCAGGGGGGTTGGAACTAGATGATCTTAAGATCCTTTCCTATCCCAACTATTCTACGATTCTATGATTCTATGAAGACTTATATAATGATAGTCAATGTATCTCTTGAATTTACAGATATTTCACTCAGGGCCAAACTGCAAGAGATGGAAAGATCTTGATCTTCAGAATTTTCTTGCTTCAGTCCTTACCAGATGCTTACAGAGTTGCTGATTCAGTAGATGCCTTAATTTGCCAAGGTTTTGTAATTTTTGAGCCAGATATTCAGTGGGAATATTACTATTACTACTGAATGCAGATCACAGCAACTTGCTCCTCACACATGCTTGAAAATGTCCACAGCAAAACATCAGTGTTAGTGATTACTCATGTTTTACCCCTTCCCTATGTAAAGAGTAGTAAGGGTTTGTGAAATGTTCTTTATTAGATAGTCCAGTGACTATTATGGATAGGTGTACTAGGCAGGCATTTCCAGATTTTTAGATTTTCACAGAAGTTAAAATAGGACCTACACAAATGTCCATATACAACACTAATTTACATGATTTTCCTTCATGTGGAAATTCCTACTGTTTGCATATATGGTATAATCTTGAAAAATTGTCTCCTGAACTACATATGTAGACTTATGTTACAATCAATGGAAAGACAGAAGCATCTCTGATGGTATGTGCTCACTGATATATATATCTGATAGCAGGTTTAAGGTATGATTTGTCTTTTTCACCACTAAGAAAAATTCTCAATTATAAATTTCTTACATAAACAACTGAAATTTGGCAGATTGAAATATATGCAAAATACGCTGTGTTGGTACTGTCACTTTTTATGTGGCAGCACCTGAAGTGTTATTTGTTTTTCTGTTAGCCAAGAAAAAGTCAGAACCAGAACCACTAAAACTACTTGGAATGGTTAACAGCCATAAAGCTGAATCTCAGATACAGAAATCTACAATATATTTTGAATATCTGAATATTTACTCAGTCTAGCATGATCACAATTGATTATGGGGCTTCATTACTGGAATCTTCAAAAATCATGATGGTGATTTTCCCCTCATTTTGACTTCTCAATATGAATGGGTGTCACAATTCCATAGAGATCCAGAGTAATTGGACTGGCGTTAGGAATAGTTACCATAACAAATGGGTCCAACTGGGTGATAAACAATATGTATTAGAATTTGGAACCACCAGTACGGCATTTGCCATTTTCTGAGAAAGGAGTGCACAAACCTTGAAACACATGTTGACATGTCATTTAGCAAATTCAAAATATAGCTGGAAAACACTGGGAATTTCATCTAATGTGAGTAAAATTTTAGTGGCAAGTGCCCACAGAGAACACTAGGCTTGGAATACTTCAACTGGGGTGGGGCTGTGGGGAATGTCACTTTTTTTGAAGTGGTAGAGAGAGGGTTTTAACACCAGTATTGATTGCATTGTTTACACACATGCTCAAAAATCTAGGTGAAATGGGAATCTGTATGGAATGGATCTGATTTAATACATTCAGCAGATTTCCAATGGTCTAAAAAGCAGAACTAGATTTTTAAAATGTCAGGAGCAAAAAGCTCAAATCAGCAACTTAACTATGGAAATGGATTCATTGTAGGCCGACAAGTTTTCACACAGACACCTCAGAGAGAGAAATCCTACAATATAGATCTGTGAAGGTTACACTCACTATTTCAGGTCAGGGCAGAGATCCACAGCATAAGAATCTGTCCAAATGGTCAGAGTTAGAAAAAGTAAAATCAAAAAGGGCAATGTGATCAGCTGGTTTAGTAGTAAACTGAGTAGGGTATAGATGGAGCACACTCTGCCAGACTTGGCAACAAAGGTAAATTAAATTTGACGTAAAACATCAATAAAAATAATTCTAGATGCTTTTCAATGAAAAAGCAGATTATAGGAATGAACATTACAAAAGAGTATGGAAAGTAAGGACTGATTCTTAGAAAAATCAAGAACCTGCATCTGCAGCTTGCAAAAAATATTTTTATTGCACTGCTCCCATGCACCTTTTTTTTTTTTTTTGGATCAGGTATTCAAACTCCCGCTCTGTGCATCTTGGTCATGTGGATTTCCCACAAGGCAAACAGCATCTGAATGTGTGCCTGGCACATACTGAACCAATAAACCAGCGAATAACAACAACTGATTTTATTTTCTATCACGCCTTTTTTTTTTTTGTCTAATGGCACAAAGAAGTAAACTGAATAAAGCACACACATTTTCTTCTTCATACTAGTTTTCGTTCTTTTTCTATTTCTTATCTGCACTGCAATATCAAGAACTGCCAATAGTGTATTCATCCCCTGAATAAAAGACCCATCAGCATTTCTCAAAAATAATATGAAAAAACAGGCTTTTCTTTATTTTTCATTCCAGTAATTACAAGTCCAGCCATCATTTTCAGTTATGTTTTCCTTTCAGATTAGGTTTATTCTCTATTTCCAGCAAATCCTTTACACACACATTTAGCATCCACTTGTTTCTATCATTCAAATGGACTAGTTTGTGGTAAAGGCAGTTTTGTTAATGAGATGTCAAAACACCAAGTGGTTACTTTTTAATGTAGCCCAAGGTAGAATGCTGTAGTTTAGAGCCAGTGATCCATTGCTAAATTCAATTTCCCAACTGTTTAATTAATTTATGTATACAATTTAAGGATATTTAATATGATATGCACATTCAAGATACAGTGCTTATCCATTTATAAATAAAATCCTGAATAGGTTACTAAAAGTTACTAAACCCATATTTTTCTTCTGTGGAAGTATTCTACCAACCATTTTTTATTAATTTTGTCATGTCATCCATTTTACTGAGTTTCCAGGAAGACCTAAATAAATATGATATAATTTCTAGGAAAAATTACAAAAGATAATAACTTTTTAAACCCTCTTTTTAATTTTGATTTGGGGTTGAAATAAGGCATGTTTTGTTCATTAAAAAAAATTATCAGAATGCTGGAAAACCAACAGAAAGCAATCTGTGCGTTCATTGTATTAGGCAGATAAGGCATTCCAAAGATAACTGTGTTAGGCATTCCAGTCTCATGAAGAGCTTTGGTCCTATGCTCTCAGACAATGAAAGAAAATGGATGTTTTTGCATTGAATTAACCACAAGTAAAATAGTGATTAATGGAAGAAAATTCCATGCCAATCTGTATACTAAAAAATTAAATGACATGAAGAAACACAAGAATCATAGATGGACTGTTTCTATGGATAAAGGATATTTGTTATAAACAAAGAGTGTAATCTTAGCTACCATGAAACGTAGTTCGTTACAGCAAAGGCTCTTTCCAAACTCATGACTCCAGTGTTGTGCATGCACATTTTACTAGGCAGTCTGCACCACAGAACTTATATTTTGGGTAGATACCGAGACTAGAGGAAGGAACAAACAAAGCAGAAGTCTCACCCTCTGACTGTAATGAAAGAAAAGATTAAGCCCCTAACACTTCACCTACAAGATTCTGCTTTATCTTTTCCAGAAAATGTGGTAAAAATTTCAAGGGAACAACTTGGAAGTATGATTCCTACACCTTTTCCAGATACAAAATGAAGAATCAAAAATATTCAAAGAAGGAAATCCTGACTGAATTTGTCTCTTTTAGTTACTTACATAGCACTGCACATAGCAAGGTATTAAAAGCTCAAATATAAAGTAAGAGTAGTACAGCTTACTTAGTGCTAACCCAAGAACACCACTTCAATGGGCATCAAGAAGAGCACATTTCATCCAGATGCCCTCTTGTGAGTGATATGTAAGAGGCTTTACACATCACAGAGACTTGACCAAGTTCTACATTACAAACATTTGCTAAAAATGTAAACTGTGGAGTCAATTGAATGTATTATTCTTCACTTCATGGTCAGCAATGGGTATCTACATTGTGACATGCCTTAGGGATTTTCTGTTACTGTAAATCTGTTGCCTGTTCAACTGTTCAGTGGAGGAACAACATAAGATCAAGATGATTTGAAGTGGGATTCATCTTACCTAGCTTTAGACGTTTAAAACTTAGACATCTAAGTCTGAACTGGAGAGAAATAGGCACCTCTAGAGGGCAATTCATTTGACCTATCTCAGATGCCTGTTTTAGTCAGAGATGAATCACCCTCCAGAGATGCTTATATTTCTCTATTGACTATAAGGGAAGCCTAGGGCAAGCAGTTCAGTGCTAGACTTCTGACTTTCAGATGTGTAATTTAGAAGAGATATATCCCACTCACTTTAGTGGTAAGGTTCAGTTTCCATACTTAATCACTCATGCTGTTTTCAGATTCATGAAATACCTATGAGCTCATCTCTCTAAGTATTCCTCATTTGCTCTTTTAAATTCCTATTTTGGATTGTTGGTTTCTTCCTAAACACTTTAACTTTAATTTTCACTCATTTTCTCATTAAAGATATTCACTCATAGCAAGTTCATTGTAACCTCCCTATTTTTCACCTTTCAAAACAGATGCCTCAGTGATAAGAGCCAGAGCATATTACAAAACTACTATGTTCATACAGCTGTTAATATTCCTTAAGATTTTCTTGTCACTCCTGAAATGTCTGAAGCCTCACTTTTCAGGCCTCTATAATAGGAATAAATTAATTGTCTTTATTTAGTCACTGATTTAATAAGGTTATTTGCTCAGAATTGTATATGATATGAAATCTAATCCTAAACATTTAAAAAAACAGAACTAGTGCTTGAATTAAATTTATGTTTGATTCTAAAAAGTGTAGACATTTCAACAGTTACTTCCTAATAGTACGACAGATTCATAATGTTCTTTTCTCTTTGACCAGTGGAAAAAAATCTTGGTTAAACAACTGTGTCACAGAGCTGTTAATTGATACAAACAGCAGTTTATGTTCTCTCAACATTTAAATGCAAGTTTTTTAAAGAAGCATCCAGCAGGTCTTGGAATTCATACACAAATCATGAGTTCTTTCATTATAATATATATCCATATATTTTAACATCACTTCAATTACTGAAAACATTTGAACAGAGAATTCTTAATATAAAAGTCTTACAACACAGACTAAGTGCAATCAGCATAAAAATAATTTGACAGCCTTCCACATTGCTGAGTAAATGAGGCATAACTTTGAATATGAAACTTAGAGGCTGGTGATTTCATTAGACTATATCAAAGAATTTATGACACTTCCAGTGGGAGGGGAAAACTGCTCAGGAATGTTTATCCCACTCCCATAGGCACAGCAATCTTTTCTTACTTATGCTTAGACAATCATCATGATCAGGTGTTTCTTATCCTCTGTGGGTGTCAAAACTGCAACAACAGAAATAAAGTTTGTGTGAAGGAATAAGTGCTGGAAATGTTTTTCAAACGTGAATTTGACTGTGTCTACTAGTGTCTACTATTTCATGTCCTATTCATTATATTACAAGCTTAATCCTAGAAGTGCCAGACACTTTCTAAGTACTTTCTCTTTGGAAGCATTTAGTGATTGAAACTTAGCAACTGGAAAAGTAGGAGTTCCCATGACTTGACAGGAGCTGATAATGCTGGGTTTGGCCCTTTGTTTCTGATTTAGAGGAGCATGCTGGATTTGCAACAGGACTTAAAAATGTGTTCTAACTACTGTACATTTACGCATACTCCTATAATTTATGAATGCATAAATAAATACTGCATGCACTTAGTAAGACTGTGATAATTGTACATTTAATAAAGCTTTCTAGATGGAAACTCAGATAAGAATTATCTGGCAGAAAACTTCAGCGTTGCTGAGGAACGGCAGATCAAGAAAAGATATCCCCACAGCTGAAAGTACCGTGGTCCATTTTAATGGAGCACTCTCAGGACCAGTGGTCAATTGCTTGGGAAAACAGTTAAGTCTAAACCTGAAGAACTTGAATTTGAGGCAATGTTGTGTCTTTAAATAAAACAGATATGCCTAGTTTTCTTATTATTTAAAACACTCAGCTCTGTTTCAATATTTCCCAGTAACAGTCATTAGATAACGTGGATAAAAAGCCCTGCAATCAGAAGTCAGGGTGCTTTTTCCCAGCTGAGTCTTTCTCTTCGCCATTAATGGTGTGCTACACATCAGTATCACTTCAGCAAAAAGGATGAAGATCAACTAATATCTCATTCTAAAGATACCCTAATTATCTCCTAAAGTTTTCAGTCCAGCAGGTTCTGGTGTCCGTTTCTTTTCTAATTCTGGACAAGAGCTTTAAGGGCCAGTCATCGTATTTAAACGAGGTGAGAGGGAAGCATGTCCAGTATGGCCTCAGCTAACAGACATGTTTTAAAAGAGCCTAGAAAATCACTTTATGCACACACTGATTTTTAAGTATATGTTAAACATGTTCTCTTCAGGCTTAATTTTACCTAGATTTTTGTCTTTTTTTAGAATTACTAAATACAGATCTCAATTAAATATAAGAAAGAAAGTGGCAGCAGGAGCTTAGAATAGAACAAAAGAAAAATGCCTTCAGTTAGCACTGTTAGGTTGTAGACATCTTCACCCCAAGAAGTTGTAGAAGCTGAAGGTTTTACATTCAGACTTTTTTATGCATCTGTTTTCCCAGGTACACATAGAACCTGGGCCAGAAAGTTTGAGCTGTGCAGCTATTTTACGTAGTAAAATGCAGTGTAATTCAGCTGAAGGCCCAGTTTAAGAGCTTGTAAATCTGATGACACTCAGCATAGCTATAGTAACTAAAGTTATAAATTTGAAATTATTTACTTTCATGACAAGTTAAAAAGTGCTAATCTTTCTGAATGAGTCCGGAGAAAGGATTAATCCGGTTGCAGCAGTTCAGATAAGTTTTACTAAGTGTAACTATGCAGATAAAGACCAAAAATGAAATAACTAAAAAATTCTAGTTCAGGGGCAAAAAGAAATATGAGGATGCTATTCAGAAACTAGAAAAAGAGCAGATGTACAAATAGTGTTGTGACAGTGACAAAATGAAGCAGTATTTTTGAACCACTGCATGTTCACTTATTAGTAGAATTGGAAAGAAATATCTTAAAAGACTTGTCAGTGCTTCAGCTTGCCATTTAATACATGATAATTGCACAGTCATTTATCACTGTCTAACAATTAAGAGTAAATCAAAGTGAATTTATACTCTGAACACAAATGTGTCAGAATTTTGTGGCAAGCAATATCTTTTTCATTAGATGGAAGCAGATGCTGACAGCAAGCTCAGTAACAGAAACCTGTCAAAGAGAAAAGCACTAAAAGAACACAAAAATTGAGAGATTACTATCACCAAATATATCTCTATCAATTTATCATTTCATGGCACTTCTTCCTTCTATTGTGTCACAACATTTTGAGTTTGATAAGTCAGGGAACAAAATGCCTGCTTACAACTCCTTATCCCAAAGACACTTTTTTTGAGGCTTGAAGATACATCTCAGACCAGCATTAATTATTTTGTCAATTTGCATGTTTTACTTATGTATCTATGCTACTATCTCACTTAGAATCTTAGAGGGCACAAACGAGCTGAAAAAGTAGTCCCAAACAAAGTGCAGAAAGTTAGAAAGGAAGGGAAACAATGTTAGAAAACAGTGTGTGTGTTCTTTAATGGCCTACACATTAGATCATCCCAGGTTTGCATCCCAATCAGCAAGATTTCCTGACAAAAAATATTTTATTTCATAGTTCATTTATACATTACATATAGGCCTGACATGAATTATGTTTTGAAATACTAAAATTGAATGGCAGTCTTGACTCCAAACTAAGATATGGGTGCAATAGTTCACTTAACATGTTGTGTACAGCTAAGCAATCAGTCTGCTCTTATTCTTTATTGTGATTGTACACAAATATGGTGAGCATCATAACACAATAGTTGAATATATGTATCTATATTTGTGTATAAGTATACCTATGTGTATGTGTATATTTACAGATGATTTAGTATATTTTTCTAGTTTTGTCTTTTTTTTTCTTTTTTACGTCAGTATGACATCAGCAAAGAAATGTCTTCGGCTTCAGTGCTTAACAATTAGTCAGTTGTTATAGGTAAACTGAATCGCTAAAATAAAAATCTCAGCTGATATTTGTCTTTAACCTCTTACTAGAAATAAAGGAATTTAACATAATTGGAAACTAAACAGTTCAATCATGAAATATTTTAAGACAATAAAATAGATTCCAAATTTTCTTCCTGAAATGTCTCTCAGACCATTCTTCCACATTAAGCATTTGTAGTCTCTAACTTATTATGATTACTATATTATGATATTTACTAGATGCATCATGTCTTTGAACACTAATCAGCATAGACATCAATCATGCAAAATGCCTTCCCTTTCCAGAAGTTACAGGAGGCAGATGGTATCCTCCTTGCCCTCACTTAAAGACAAGAATCCTGGTGCAGGGGACACATAGGAATAGAAGTACTAAGCATTTGCAACAGAAAGTATAGTCAACAGATATCATTAGCATCTAAAAATGCTGTGCTGCAAGGTAACATGAAGGATAGCATGCAGGAGAGATTCAGCTCTGAGCCCTCTTCATACCACCTTTACCACTTGCTGGTGAGATGTCTATTTTGAGTCTCACATCCTTATTCAGCTCACCTCTTCCCCCACTCCTATCCCATCTTCCCAAGACCTGCTGTAGATGCATTATTCAGCTGTATTATGGGAAAATAGGCCCAGCCATCCCAATCTGGACATCAGTAATTATTCTGCACAGTGCCATTTCCTTTTCTTAGGAGTGAGGCACGAAGATAAATCTATTGCTCTTTGTGCAGCAATTCTGGGTTATGTTAGTAAGTATCACAAAAGTGCCCACGAAGAAATTAATTCTGTGTTCAGTGTTGATCTGCAAGGTAATAAAAAAGGCTAGAAACCTCATACTGGCAGGTGACAATGCAGAATAAAAACAATAGCTACACTTTTAGTGAGCCTCACTTCTCCTACATACTGAAGGCCAAAGAGGGGCAAGTTGGGGTGGAGGAAAGGCGAAAAAACATAAGGTGGGGGATGGAAACTGGGCTAAGAAAAGTAGGAGGGTATGGAGCAATATGTTGGAACACAACAGGTTTGGGGTCTGCAGCTGTATTATATGCAGTGTCAGAGAATAAGACAGAGTAGGGGGGATGCAATGTGGGATGCAAGCATCTTGCCATATGCAGAAGTAGTTCAATGTAATTCTGAAAACTGCTGCTGCAGCCTCCCAGTCAAACTGAGTCTGGAGTTTCTTTTCAAGGTATAAAAGTTTTTAACGGCTTGTTAGCACATAAGATGGACTTAGAGGTGCTCTAAATCAATGCATCCAAAGGCTGCATGCAATGCTATAGTTGCAAGGGATTGTAAACGGTAATGACTGTCCCTCCCCATGGTTCAGAATTAGCCTATACAGTGAATAAATCAGAAGAACTTTTAGGACAAAACCTCAAAAATCTCATAACTAAAAACTATATTAAAACTTGCACCTGCTAATGTTACCTTACGTCTTTTATTTCTAAACTCTTCAATGTCTAATGCTCATTCGTAATTACTATTTCCTAGATGGCATTTATAAAATTTCACTGTTATTACTTATAACAAACCAAATACAGTAATACATTTTAGTTTTCTTTTAGTCATGTAAAGGCAAATGGTTTTTATCTGTCCCATACACAGATATTTTGCAATATATTTGCCTTTAAATATCAATGATTTAAATACCAATGATTTCTTGTGGTTTCATGGAAATGTTTGCTGGGGGAGTGGGGTATGAAGTGAGAAAGAGAATTTTATTTTTTTTTCCTGCATAGAAAAAATAAAATCAAGCATTTTCCTAACACAGAGTAACATACAAACACTCCCTAAATTCCTAAAACAGGAAAGTAGGCATTCTGGGGAAAAAAAAAAAGAAAAAGGTTGTCTACATCTATAAATGAAAAAAAGGAAAGAAGAGTGAAATGAGATGTGACTGCTTCTGAGCACAGGGATTTTTAGGCAATACATTCATTTTCTATAGTTGTCAGAGAAGCAAATGTTCCAGAAATATGGGAGTTGAAAAATTATCCATCATCTCTCCTGGCGAAACAAGACCTAGCTAGAGGATGAGATTCAATGAAGTCATATTTGACAGTGTGGGCAAGGTCATATTGCTTTGCACTTTCAACAGTCAAACTGGGCAGCCTGTCTTCTCTATTGCCCAACATTTTAAGCCCAACATCTTCTGCCAAATATCATTCAAATTTGTTTGAACTTCTCACTACAACTAACTGATATGCTGGTATAGAGATGATATTTAGAAGAACCAAATTTCTGAACTGTGTTGATTTTCCTTTTTCCTCCAGTGCAATATAAACTCATACGTAACTGAAACAGATCTGGCCAAAACCTTGTCACAGGTTTATGGCTTTTATTGGTGGGACATGCTTATGAAATAAAAACATTCACGAGAATCTACAATTCTAACAACTTTCTGTCTTTACAATGATTGGAATAAGGCCTTCTGTCATGGTCAGCACTCTCAAATTGAAATAGCTTGTTTTTTCTAAAGCCATCCTTTTTTCAATTGAAACTTAGTTCTTTACTTAAGTACTTTTATCTGAATTTAATTAAAATTTACAATAAAAAAATAAAGGTATAATTTGTGTTTGGAACTTTCTTGAAATTCCACTTCAAGTAACAGGTTAAATGTCTCCACTTAATATTATTTTGTATTTTTTCCCCCAAAAATTATTATCTACTATGAGGCAAGAGCTCCGACTTTCAAAGACCTTTCGAGAATGTCATGCTACATTATACACTTTTTCATCAAACATGACATGTATAGATAAAATTTTACCAACAAATGAAAAAGAAATGCAAAACCAAGAGAGTGATTAATTCATTTTGAGACTATGAGAACAAAATACTATTTACTTTCCGAAGGACAAATTCTTGTACCAACTTTTCATTGTGGTAGTAGAAAGCTGAAGCTTTACTGTCCCTTTTAGTAGCAGCTCTCTGGCAGCAACCTTTTTATCCTGCTGGTGACTGCTGCTGCAGGGATAGTAGCTCTGCTTACTCCTTGTCATAGTTTTCACGGGGAAAACCTGAGGTAAGATGCACAGCATTCACATGCACTTGTTGCATTTATTAGCTATGCAAGGCAAGACCAAAACATGTAGCACCATATTTTAACTAGCTGTATAAATCCTTTTGCAATGGGTGTTTATTAGAACTAGAATTAAACTCAACCAGTGGGTTTCTAAATTCTGTTTTTTCAGTCTCTGAAAATTTCAACTGCAAACAAACTTTATAGCTATTAATGCTTGAATATGTTTCAGTTGCTTATTATTGAAGTACCAAATCTCCTGATTGAACTCAGGTAATTGTACTCAGAATGAAGCTGTTGAAGCATTTGAGTATGGATTACTCCCACAAGGAACAATTACAACATTCAACCTTCACAAATAAGCAATTTTTGGTCTTAGCTCTTTAAGCTTTTGAAAAATAGAGATAAATTCCTCTCAGAAATAAGGAAATGTACTTGTCTGAAGAGAGCTGTATTGTTTTAGTATGTATTTGATAGGTGTGAATAATATTAATTCTCACTGTCAATGCTAGACACTGCATATGCTTCATGAGACCTGCTGTGGTACCAAAGATGATTTAAATAGGATCACCCCTAAACTGATAACCTCATGGGTGACATTAGCTAAAGTTAAATCTAAAACTGAAACCCGAACTGCACTTTCTTTTTATGCCCTTTGAATGAAAAATATTAATTTTATTTTTCTTGAAATATGCTGTCACATTTTCTTCCTTCCAGATAACTTTTTCACAAGGTGAAAGGATATTTATGCAAATGCAAATAAAGATGCAATTATGGCAGTATTCACCCAGAAAATAATGCATGGCATTGAGTTAGAGAATTCCAAAGGTTTATGCTAATGCATATGCCTAAACTGGGAAAACTAAATGCAATTTTTAATGAAAATTTTCCTAGAAAATTATTTAGTGACTTTACTTAGGTCAGGAAAGAACAACAGTGTAGGTAGGATATATGCAATCTGTGAGATCAAGTTCAACCTGCAGACAATCTATTTGTTTCTCTCTGAAGAGCATCAATGCAAATTCCTTGATGCATTCCAAAGACAAAATATAGAAATTTCAGACAAACATCATGCACTAGAGAGCTGTTAATAAAACAGCAAGGTTTTTGTTTCAAAGCAGTATTTTCTGGTTAATTTTTCTTTATTTCTCGATATACTGAATTTTAATATTCAATTTAATATCCAATCCCCCAGCTTTTCTATAACGTATCAGCCCATCTCCAAGCAGTGATTGGCCCCTCCCAGCCAACTCCTCCCAGTTTATATACTGGGCATGACAT
>JANHGB010021762.1:4075-17252 GCA_026283785.1 Coracopsis vasa | reverse complement strand
CTTTTGTCTGGGAGCAGAGGCCAAACATACATACTTTGCGCACAGTGCAGCAGAATGCCCGGGAGAGGACCCGGGAGGCTTGTCCAGCAGAAACCAGGGAAGATGTTCTTTCTCTGGGCTCTTCTCTCTGTGCAAAACATCTGCCACTGCCTATCTGTGGAGTCACGATCCCAAAACTGCTAAAGTCGGTAGGAGTCTTTCTGTTCTGCTGGCCCAGGTCCACAGTCTGAATGTACAATACAGCTCAGTATATTGCAGTGTTTCTTCAAGCCCATAGAAAACTATGTTGAATACCCACTGATAATTTTATTAATACTGTCTAGTTATATTTTATTTTAAACTCCAGACTACAGTAATTCTCTGTGCAAATGAAAAGAAATATCCCATGTTCCCCTTTGGCTTGATGACTTTTGTCTGCCTCATTTGTGACCCATCCCAGCGCGTTCCTTTGTTCTGTTACACTTATTTATTATTGCTGCTGCCATAATCAGGTTATCTCCTTTCTTCTTTCTGATACCTGATACTCCAGATTGTTGATCTCTTGCCCTGGGGAACGTCATTTTTAATTCCCAAGTGCAGAGACTGCTGTGATCAGAACAGCTATTGTTTATACACCACCATCGCAATTCCCTTAGCAGCGGAAAAACCTGGGGTGAGGCAGGAATAGAGCATAATTTCTTGCTTCATCAGCCATGGATCAGTGTAACTGCAGTGAACCCAGTCACAAGCTCCAGTCAAAGCGAGGAGCGAGAGGAGAAAAAAATGGTGAAGACTTCAGAGCAGCAGCTTCCGCTTGCACATTAGTGTGTACTCTATAACTTTAGGAACGTGTAGTAGGGCTTGGTGATGCTCAGTTTTCTACAGTCCCCTGACAGTGATGGAGAGGGAAGCTGAAATTGCCAACACAAGTTATAGAAGCTGTGATTTTATTCTATTTTTCTTTTCGTATGTAGTTGATGGAACCCAGCTGACTTTTCCATTTCCCTGTTTATCCACCTTATCCTAATGGCGTCAGAGCAGGCACAATGCTTGCTAGAGGGAGAATTTCTCCTGTGTCTCTCATGGGCACCCATCAGTGTTCAGCCATCTAGAGAGGTCATTGCTGAGCAGGGTGAGATGCTACAGTCTCAGTAGCACATGTATCCATTGCAGAATTTTGCCAAGGCCTCTGTTAACAAAGCACTAACGTTGGTATGGAAGTTTTCCCTTTCTTTTCCTCATTTGCTCATTCCTTACTGCTGGCAGTTACTGCTGCTGCTTAGAAAACTATGATAAAATGTTCAGTGACTTTCTGAGTGTGTGCTTTGGAAACTCTTTGAAGCACTGTTATCTTTGCAATGAAGGAAACCCGTAGCACATGTAGTATAAGGTCAGACCATTTTCATGCAACCTGACTGTGTTGCAGTCAATAAAGGTTTGTGTGTTGTTCTCCTGTGCTTTGTGTGACAAAGACTACATCAAATTATTAGCAAAAGGCTGCATCCTGCACTGAAGCAAATGGCTTATTAGTTGTAATATTTATTTTTTTGGTCTAAGGATTTCAAGTGCGTTTGTGATGCCAGAGCATCAGCGTTTTCTTCCTGGTTTGGAATCAGTGAACTCTAGCCTGGGTGTTTGATCAATGAACTGTTTCGATTTGTCACTGGCTACATGTACTTAGAACACCTTCGCACTGAAGCCCATGACTTCAGCTTTGGTAGCTATGAATATCAGATTAAGATAAAATGGTATTTGCGTAAATAAAAGCATTTTTTAAACTCTTGTATTCCTTTAACATGCAGCCCATTTTATTGCTCTTTATAGTTGCTATTCTTTTTCTTTGGCACTGAGGTCCCAAAGTATTTTACTTATGCAGATGGAAAATTATTTGGTCTTGAGGGTTTGTTTTCTTTCCATTGTTTTTTCTGTAGATGTCAAGGTTGTCGCAACCCACATCATGTTTTACACATTCAGTAATATTATATCTCATACCTTTTTCCTTTTCCTTTCTAGATGCAGAGGGAAATTGCTTATATGGGCCGAGATGGCCCAAATACTTCTCGCCCTGGATCTGCCACGCACCCTCCACACGCGATGCCCAGCTCTCCGCCCTCCACCCCGGTACCGCACTCCATGCCTCCCTCTCCATCCAGGATTCCCTACGGCGTGGGCCGACCCATGGGTGTGCCAGGCAATGCCACCATCCCCAGGGACCGGCTCTCCAGTGTGCCAGCCTCACGCTCGATATCTCCCAGCCCAAGCGCCATTTTGGAGAGACGGGATGTGAAGCCAGACGAGGACATGAGTAACAAAAACCTTGCCATGATCCGAAATGAAGGTCTGTACGGTGACCCCTACTTGTTTCACGAGGGGAGGATGAGTTTGGCTGCACCCCACACCGGACACCCCCTCGATGTCCCCGATCACATCGTAGCCTACCATCGCAGTGCCATGAGGTCATCAAGCACTTACTGCAGCCCCTCTATGCAGCCTGAAGTGCTGGAGCAGTCCTTGTACAGACAAAAGTCACGGAAGTACCCGGAGAGCCATTTGCCCACTCTTGGCTCTAAAACACCTCCTGCCTCACCCCACAGGGTGGCTGACATGAGAATGATTGATATTCATCCTCACCATAGCGCACACATTCCCCCCCACACCATCCAGCCTGACAGGTCTTCCCCCAGCCGCCAGTCCTTCAAAAAGGAGCCAGGACCACCTGTGTTTGTGGACGCGAAAGCACGGAGCACCCTTGGCCACCCAGGCATGGCTGAGGTGGTGCCCTCTCCAGTTGACAAGCAGGTGTTTGGCTACGGGTCACCTACGATGCCCAAGGACAAGGAGACAAGGTAAGGCAGAGCTGGGGCTTAATTTATGCAAGGAGAAATGTTCCTAAACCACACATCTTCTGTCGTTTAGCACCCAGGGGACAGTGTAATGTGTAGGAGGCTGCTGCACTGGGCTGCAGTGTTTATTAGCCATCTGACAAGGTAGTTAGTAATTTAGAGGAGATGCAACGCCGCCCGATATTAATCTGAAAGTATTGTCAACCCATGATGAATCCCTAGTTATTTTCATTTGTGTAAATTTCAGTCATTGGAAAAAATATAATAAAATAAAATGATTAACTAGGGTTTTTCTTTCCAGACAACCGGATCATGTTACAAGAACAAATGATGTTCTGTTCCTGCTAATAAGGGAATATATTTCACCCCCGTTAAGAGTGACACTCTGATATTACAATTTTGGTTCTTTATGGAGTGGAGTTTTTCTCATCTACTGTTAGGAAATGGGAAGAATTTATCATTACTGTCTTATCTCCTGTAAAACATGAATTTGCATAAAAATAGGACAGTTGTTTACAATAATATTGCTTGAGGGGAAACTGCTGAGAAGAGTGACTCTGTGCCAGGGAAGAAATTGAAACATGAATGCTGTTCCCAGTGATTTTTCCAGCATCACAAATAGTTGATGACCTGACTGTTGTTAACTTTTATGCACTGACAATGATGACAATGATCTCTCCTGTCTCTTTAAGGACCAGATTTACTCAAAGGTCTGTGAAGGCTTCTCCTGCCATAGACCCTGCCCTAGGAGAGAAAAATCGTTACGCTGCCAGTCAGTTGCTGTGTATTTGTATGGGTTGCACTAATCTCTAGCATATTGTTTGTGCTGTTAACTTTTATAGAGCTCTTTAGGGAAGTGAAGATGAATAGCTGGAAAATACTGAGCTCACAGAGGCCAAAGGTGACTTCTGCCTGCCTTAACCACTGTGGAGATACAGAGCTTCATATAGCCCCCAAACTTCCCTTCCACCTGAGCAGCTTGCTCAAGAATCAACCACCTCTGACCACACTTGGCCAGAAAAATGAATGTGTTGAGAGATCCATTGGTGGGAAGAAAATGGAGGACAGAACAAAACCAGGCATCCACAAAAATTACAGACTTAGAGCTTGGTGGTTATGTTGACACAAGAGCATGAGTTAGGGCATATTGCAATCGAGGGTCAGTGAGACCTGATTTGTATGTATTTATTTCAAAAAATAGGTGTAGGTGCCTGAAATTTCATTTCAAGCTTTCATTATTATAACTAGGAAATAATTTGAACTATATTTAAAAAATTTGTACTATATTTGGACTATATATCCACCACTAAACCTGTAGGGGCCTATAGATGAGGCCTTTAGTGGTATGGTTTAGTGGTGGCCTTGGCAGTCCTGGGGCAACAGTTGGACTTGATGATCTCAAAGGTCTTTTCCAAACCAGGTGATTCTATGATTTGCCAATTCTAACCCAAGAGATAGCTTCAGATCAAACATTTTACATATTTTATGTTAGGGGGTTGAAAATAAGGGAGGACACCAACAACTTTCCAATCTGTGTCTTTCTTTCTCCCCTCTGGGCATCTCATCTGTTCACTCAGATATGCATAAGGCTGTGTGTTTGTGAATATATAAAGAGCAACTGTACAGATAGTTCTGCAGCTCCTTAAGGGGAGCTTTGCACCAGGTGTTTTAGTCCTGGACACAGAATATATTTACAGTGATGAAAATAGCATTTGCATAATTACATTTCCAAATAAATACATGACCTTAAAATTCAGCATGGTGTGCATTAGCCACATGTCACTAAAAAAAAACCGTTCTTGAAAGCTGCCCTTATAGGTTGTAACTTCCTTAACTTTGAGAAAGTGTGACTTTTAAAAAATAGTTGTAAATACCAAAGCAGTTCATCCAAATTGGTGTGCTTTCTAACCACTGCAATATTAGGACTTGGGCTTGAGTTCTACAGACACAAAATGCTCTAAGCCTTATTTTAGCTTTGTAATAATTTCATAAACTTTGAAAGCAAATACTGTTGAGATTGTATCTAACTAAACAAGGAACACTAAGGGTATCCAGGCTGAGGTGCTCTTTTCCTGCTTCAGCAGGAAAAGGTTGTTATGAACACCTGAAAAGTGGCATATATAATGGCAGAAAGGTATCCTATACTTGTTGTGAGTGGGATACAGTTTACACCTATAATCAGTAGAGATAGGTTTGCTTCTGTAAGAATATTTTGGGATTGGAGAGATGGGGCTGAATTCATCCTCTTTGAGGCATGGTAAAATGTGGCATATACTGCTCTGTCATGCACATTGTCCGGTTGCTGATGACTGTGCAAAGAGCCTAAACATCAGGCCACAGAAAGTGACTGGTGTGTTCAGTCAGCCTGCATGCAGAGACTGTCAGGTGTGGGGCATCAGTAAAAGAGAATGTTGAGTATCTCATAGGTTTGGAAATACTGAAGAGGAAGGTCTTTTGCATTTGTGCACTTGATAACAGAGACTCCCCATCCTGACTCATTCAGGAGTGGGTTGAGGACCCTGCAAGCACCAAACCCATCATCTCAGCACTGCTGTTCCTTCAGTCCCTAGTGGAGTGTGTTGAGGACACTGAAAACATCTCTTGTGCCATCAGTTAATGGAAATTACCTTGAAGTAGCACTGGCACAACCTCAGGACAATGCATAGTTTAAGTATAGATCAGAGAAGATTAAAATGGACAGTTACAATGCCAGAAGTTAAACTGAATCTCTCTTTCCCTGTTAATTCTCCTTCAGTTTTTCCAGTCTGGGACAGAAGAGGGATATATGTGTATATTATCTGAATATGTCAAGTACTTACAGCAGACCAGACCTCTCTTTGACCGTATCCTGGTTTTGTTGAAGAAAATGGGTCCATTACCTTAGGCATGTTAACTGTGGCAGATTTGGGTGAACAAAAGATAAAAACCAGAATTTCCAATCTCTTCTTTTGGAGATTCCCATTTTAATTTTACATTGTGGAAGCCACGCTGTCAAGCCTGTTATTTTAGCCAGAGTTGAGAGGGTTTTAATTGCTTTATGTAATTCTTTCTTGTATCTGTTTTACCTCAGGTAATTTCAAGGTAGCTATTTCTGCTGTATAAAGCACTGAATAAATTCTTACAGTAATTCATTTAGCAGAAGAGTTCCATATAAAGCTCTTTTAGAACAGTGAGAAGATACAAGTTCACAGAGATTTAAAAAAATAAAGTATGCTAGTATTCATCTGCACAAAAATATTAGAAGTTGTTCATCTTCGAGGGGTCATCAACCCTTAAAACAGAGGTTTACAGGGAGGATGAGTAAATTCATGTGAGTGAGCATGAGTTGTTTAAACGAGAATTTACTATCATATTTTTGGATGGCCCATTTATATAGCTTATAGTAGACAGTTCTGGAAGTTACTACAGGCAAAGTAGATGTTTAAATGTTGATAAACTGGAAAAGAAGCTGTTTATCCGAAAGTGCATTAAATTAAATGCCATTTAACTTACATCCTTTGCATTTAAAACACATGTTGTGTTAAAAAATTCTAGGTTATTTGATAGTGCTGAGTATGTATATAATAAATGCTGCTACTCACTAAAATTCAGTCCTTAGAATAGCAAGATAGCTCTACAGGATGTTTTTCCTCCAAAAGCATTTTGAGAGTGCACTGTGATTCTCTTCTGCCTGAACACAAGTTTTTTCCTCTTCTTCTAATGTGGTATAAAGCCACATTAGTGAGAAAAGATGATAGTGGAACCGAGCAAAAAATGTGATCACGTTTACAGCTTGTGGGTTGCAGTTCAAGGCTAAAGTGTAATGGCAACATGTAGGTTATTGGGTATTGTTCCCATCAGAAAACCACTTTACTGTTTGATATGTTGAAGTATGGATGGACTCCCTGTGCATTAGGAAAAAATGGTCATGCTCTGTAAAGCCATGGACAGTGGGAGACTCCATCAGAGTACATGGAGGATTTTATGAGAAAAGTGGACTTCGCAGAAGTACGAGGCCAAAGTTGCATTTTCCTTTGTGAAAGATGTTGAATGTTCTGAAGAGGCAGAAAAAGATGAATGCCAATGACCAGTACAGGGTGGAGGAAAGGTAAACTGTACTTTGGCTTCTGTTGGAGGAACTGTTTGTAGAAGGTGAGATGCGGGCTCCTGGATAATAGTTGTCAAGCAGTATCACAGCTGACAGTGCTTCAGAGCTTTCCTTTTCCCTTTAGCTTCAAGCTGTAGAAAATTTGAGTTTAACCTTATCTTTAGAAGATGGAAATATTCACTGGTGTATATCTTCCACCTGGAAGGAGATCAGAGTACAGACGAGTTCTACTGGTCTTTGCATCACACGCTTCCAGGATATATACTCTGCTGTTCTGGGGGAACTTTGGGGTAAAGTCTGACTGTGACACTTTCGCTTGATTTTAGGGAAGCCATTGGGAAACTCCTGTTTGCTCTCTTTTCCCAGTGAGATAGAAAAATTTCTAATGAAATGTTTCTCATAGGGTAATGTAGAAAGAAATGGGTTTTTTTTCCCTGTCTCTGACCCTCTTTTAGATTACTGTACAGGCTTCACTCAGGGTTTAACTATAAAATATAAAGTCACTGAAAATCTTTCTCCAGAATAGTGTGCCAGTTAGTTCATGGTGCCAGTCTTCTGTGGCACAGCCTAGGGTCAGACAAGAGCACAAATGGTTACACAGCCCAATTCTAGTTTGTGTCTGTATGAAGTATCTTTTCAGTCATGTGAATATTAAAGGTATCCCTAGAAAAGAGAAGACACATGCAAGTCATTCTTTAATAGCATTGCTGTGAGAAGTGGGTACCAATTCAGCAATATGATGTATCCTGCTTGGGATTACTTCCAGTTAATTGCAGTACAGAGAATGACATGAAACCTCAGTGAAGCTGTAAGGAAGAAAGCTGGTGATGAAATGTGATGCCTCAGTGCACAGTCCCTGGAGAAACAAAGGAATTACTTTGCTTCTGCTGAATTTGGGGAGTGAGATGCTAGCACAGGGCCCTGGGTGTACCCAGACCTGGAGCTGTGGATCAGGCTGCTAGGGAGAACAGGCTGGTGTTTGCCTGCTTTGCTGGTCAAGGTCTGTCACAAACTGAAGCCAAGGCTGACAGAGGGCCCTGCTAGAGCTGGGAGTTGCTCCTGACCTTGCACCCTCTTTACTTCCCCTACCATGCTACTACCTCTGACTCTCCCAGTATTCACAGGAAAACAATGTGAAACAATGGCTTTCTGTGCTCAGGCTGATAAAATAGCCATTTCTTTCCCAACTGTTGTACAGCAGACCCTCCCTGCTCTTCCTGGGTGGTGGAGAGATGCAGATTATCTGGGAAATCAATCTGGAAACAGAGACAGAGTTTGGCCTTCACATGCTACCCTGCATTTTGTTCTGCCTGACCCTCTCTCCTGGTGCTCCATGTCCCAGCCTGCCCTATGTCACTAGAGTGCCAACATGTCCTGTGCCCTGGGAACCCTGCTCTGCCTCATGCCACTGGAGTGCCGGTCTGCCCCATGCTGCCTGTTACAGGAAGGGATGGTGGGGCAGGCTGTTCCTCCCACCTTCCCTCTCCATTTGGAACACAATGAGAAGCAGAGAATACAGTGCTGAGAACCAAAAATGTACAACTGTCATGACAGTATCAGCATCCCTGACGGACCCCAGGCTGACATAAGATGAAGAAAGTATTCATCGTCTCCCTCTGGAGCAAAGGTTGCTCCAGCCTTTCACAGGAAGCCAAAGGGGAAGGCGGTAGATGCAGAACCCCTCCCTGCCCCGTGTGACGGGTGGCAGGACTGAGCCATTAGCCCTTCAGACACATCAGCCCCAAGCACAGCCCTGCTGCCAGGCTGTGTCCCTGCCTGCCAGTGCTGGAGCACGCTGCCTCCCACTGCCATCAGTCAGACCGCCAGGTCTCCCAAAATCAGGTCGTTTGATTTAATTCCTAAAAGGCACCTCCTTTTCAGACACCTGTTTTTGAGATGTTTGGTGCTGATGGCCATAACAAGCCTGGGTGTTACAGTGAAACGACTGCAGGAAAATCCTGCCTTGTCTTTAGCGGAGTAACTCCAGAGCACATGTAGATTCCTCACATTCTTAATGCTTTTACCATATGAAAAATAATGTGCTCTGTGCAAAATTGATTCCAGTATTTCATTCGTTTTTCATCATCTCCTATCTCTGGAACATCCCTCTCCCTCTTAACAACATATTTTCCTAGATTTCATGGCAAAGGACAAGATCAACTTTGTGTTGCCATAATCTCTTTTGAAGCAGAAAATTGTTTCCAGATTATCAAATGTGGGATGGAAAAAACATCATATTTATGAATTAGTAAAACAGATAGACTTCCAATTGAGATTATTTCCAGGAAGGTTTTGTGATGATTATCTGGGAAAAAAAAAAATGTTTTCATTATTAAGTGTCAAAAATGCTGCATTAAAGTTTGTTAGAATATATTTATCCCAGGCTTTTAGTACCTGTTTTTGTTCCAAAGCTTACTGTAGCCTGAACCAGTTTCTTATTTTAAAGCTTATGACAGTGGAAATTCTATAACGTATTTCTTGGTTTGAAATGAATTAGGTCAGATTCACTAGTCTTCTTACCACCATTCAAAATACCTTTCAACATGAAGACAGAAAAGTAAGATGCTCCCGCTGTATCAAGTTGCAGTAAGAACATGTCTGCTGGCTGGGAACTGACTGAGCACTCATTTCTTCCCTCCTTGTGTCTGTTAGCATCTCATTACTTGTTTTGCTGCCTTGTTTTCACGATGCTTGAGTGTCTCGGAGTCTCTCCTGGCTATAGTATCTCTGCGCTATCCCAGCAAAGCTCTGTTTCAATCTCATGTGAATGAAATAATTAGCCTTGGTAATCTGGCTGACTGCAAGCTGGGCTGGTTACTCGCTTTGTACCACATCAGCTTGCTTTTGGTAGGCAGGTACCTGGTATTGGTACCTACTTTTGACTTTATATGGCCCTTACTGATTGACATTCAGCTGGAGCTGGGTAGCCAGAGTTCAGCTGCTACCGCGTGCCCAGGATGCTGCAGTGGTGATGGATGGCCCCTGCAGCAGGCTGAATCTGGGGCTGCATGTGTCTGTCCCATCTTCTTTCATCAGTCATTGCTGCTGGTCTTAGTCACTTGCTTTTTGAGAAGTTTTGTTCTGAGTCATCTTCCAAATTCACAGCCCACTGTTAGGGTTTGCTTTTGTATGTCTCCCCAGTCACTTAGCTGCTGGCATATAGGGATGCATTTTCAGAAGGTCCTGTCTGATCTCTCATATTGATGTGTGGCTGTGTGTCACTGACATGCTGGCATGTAGAAGTAGGCATCTGTGTGAGCAAAAGGCTGTTTTGGAGCCATTGAGAAAGTCACCTGATACTTGACTAATGTATGCATGTATGTAAACAGATAAACACACAAATGTTAGCCTTCCTATCCAAAATAGACATTGTTGTTTCGTGACCTTTGGTACCTATGGAAAACACTGACCATACCTATTACAGTTCTTCTTTCTCTCTTCTTCCTCTTATGAATTTTTCAGGATATGTGCATGAAAGCAATCTGTTTTATGATAATGTTGCTGTACAGTCTGCATTTGGTGTCCTGTGCCTGTCTGTCACATTGCTGTCCTTTCCAAGGCAGACAGTTGTGATGTCAGGTGCGAAGGATTTGGCCTCAGAAGTAGTCAGCTTGGGCAGATTAAATGCTTTGCAGACAAAAATCCTGGGTTTGGGGAAAGTAAAAATAGTAACAAGAAGTGTTAAAGTCTTTAATCCTGAAACCTTATATGCAGGCAAAACCATTCTCCTGGTGTATGCAAAAGAGAAAATACATGGAATGCAGAAAAAGGTTATTTTCACTAGTTCCAAGAGGCATTAACTGATTGTTTTAGATGCCTGCCTTGTGAGATTGTTAGAAGTTTACTACTTGGGTGGTTGTTTGGTTTGTTCTTTTTTAACGAAGCAGATGTCTTTTTTTATTGTCTGTTACCATGCAAAAGCTGTCCAAACCAAGATGCGGTAAGCTGCTGCAACAAGGTATTTGCAAACTGGTACCCGTGGGCCTTTGCACAAGCTCTGTAGTGTCTTTCCAATCCTGTGGTAATCATTCACCTAGAAAAACAAGTCTGAAAGCAAATATACCTGGCTTTAACAAACGGTTCTCTTGTCTTACAGAGAGAGGATACAAGCCATGGAGAAACAGATTGCCAGTTTAACTGGTCTTGTTCAGTCTGCGCTTTTTAAAGGGCCAAATACAAGTAATAGCAAAGATGCTTCTAGGTAAAAAAAGAATTCATTAAATCTGTTTCTCTGTAATGATTTTAGTAATCAATCAACAAAATAATATTTGACTGTAATAGTAAAAAAATCCTTCATGCTCAATCATTTTTAAATATCTTTATCATCCCCATGAGAATGCTAGGCAGAGAGGAAGAATATGCCAAATGATAGATGGAGATTAACTGCATTACTCTTCTTTGTGTTAAAACGAATCAATGTAGCGACATCTCTGTGCTTTCTACTGCTTATACTCCATTCCTTGCTTAACTTGTATTAAAAGCTGATTGTAAAAAAAAAAAATGCAACTGACAAGCTACTGGTGATTTAAGTCAAAAATATAAATGCTAGACAAGGCCATTTAATTTGCTGATTATAAACTTCATTACAGTTTTATTGTTAGTATGTTAAAATGATGATTTTTTCTTTTTATTACTTAGTGAGAAGATTGTGATGAAAATTGTGTCCAGCAAGAGCAGCATTGACACTGCAGGTAAGATAATTCACTTCTAACTTACAAATTCTCCCTCTCTAACATTACTAGCATCCCTTATAGAAGTGTCAAATTTACTTAAATTCCTATTGCTGTAGTGTCAGAACTGAAGCTGAAGTTCAGGATATGGGAGTTGATCACATCTTTGTTAAGAGAGGAATTTCTGACAGGTTGAGGTGGTCTGTGGAATGAATGTCACACCTGCACTGGATGGTTTAAATGAGGTACAGAGTCTCTGCATATGTTGAATTTTCCAGTGACTCATCCCATCTATAGTATGTATCTGTCATTAACCCCAGATGTATCCAGATTGCTGTGGAAGGCTAAATATTTCATTCCTATTCTGGTCATCTGAACTATTCTCTGAAGTTCTGTCAGTAGGGTGCTACGGATGTAATGACATTAAGTAATTTAGCAGTCAGCAAGATAGCACTTTCTCTAATTAAGCTGTATTGATCTGTTGCTAATTGTTAGCCTGTGCCTAAACTTTCCTGAGCAAGCATCAATTATGAAGCCAATATGAGCTGGTCTTATTTTAGATTCCCACTTGGAGAGCTGTTAAGTGTTTAAAAGATGGAGTTAAGGCTGTTGTGAAAAAGATCTCCATGTGATTGGAGCTCTTTGTGTATGGGCTGCTGCTGGAGATGTCTGCAGGGTGTGTGTGTGTTTGTATGCCTTCTTTTCACCCTTTGCCATGCACTGAATGCAAATAAAGGCAGTTCCCTACTTCCTGGTAATGCTGTTCCCACAGGGAGGTCTGTGCGCTGGCAGGTAGTAAACCACACGCATTTATTAGCAAACCTATTATGCTCTTAACTAGCTTTTCTGTTGGAGCTGTTAGTTCACGTTCAGGATTCCTGTTTATCTGGAATTGCAGTATGTCCTCCTAACCGACAGAAATCAAACCAGACCTGGAAACTATCAGGCATATACAAGAGAGAAAGCGCTAAAATGCTGGTACTGGAGCTTTTCTCCCAAGCCACTCTCTGGTCCTGTTCCAGCTCTTCCCTTCCTGCTGGCCCCTGGATGGGGAGAGCAATACTTAAGGCTGTGAAGAAAGAAGTTGTAATTCATCAGTTTCTGACAACTTACTGAGAAGTCCATCATTTTTCAAAACAACTGCGAAATGCTCTTAGACTTCCCCTATTTCAGTGCCATTATACACTTAAGAATTTATGGTATTCCCTACTTGCACAGGTCTCGTCTCGTACAAAGCACCTATGAAACCATCAAAACCTGCGCACACAATGCCTTGTGTTCCTCTTTGTATTGTATTGCTGTTTGGCCTTTCCATTTGCATTGTGTTTGTACCAATTCAGATACATACTTTGTGGGGAACACTGAGTTGAAGGTTCTGATCATAGCAGTGTCCTGCTGTGAGTTTGGATCAGATGACTTCCAGCTGTCGCTGTCAACCTAAATTATCCAGTGATTTGCCTGCACAAAGCAAAGGTGGGAATTCCACAGTGTGGAAGTCATGCCCAGCCCATCAGAACAGAATGCTGGTTCATCTGACCAGCAACCGTTTCTTGCCACTGTCGTTAAAGATTCCTCACTCACTTCCTTACCGTATGACT
>JANHGB010021759.1:2802-27744 GCA_026283785.1 Coracopsis vasa | reverse complement strand
GGCCAGATAGGGACCTGTCACCCTTACTTGTCTCCCCCATCCCTGGGGATGTCCCATGTGGGGTCTTTCCCTGCTCTGGTCCATCAAGCTGCTTCTGTCCTCACCTTCTCGAAGACACCGGCGGTGGCTGGGCAGCTGGAGGGGTCCTGGCACACACACATGGGCGAGTTGTTGTCATCCACCTCGCACACCTTGCCATGCTTGCAGTGGTGGTTCTGGCAGGGGTCTGCAAGAGGGACCAAAGTCAGAGCCTGCCCCATCCTCACCTCCCATGAGCTGCCGGGGTATCTCAGCACAAAGGGAAGACAGAAACTTCACCAGGGAGAGCCCTGAGCACCTCTTATTGCAGTGGGAAGATGTGAGGGTTTCCAGAAGTCCATGTCAGCCCTTGGGCTAACCCTGGGCTCCCTTCTGTAGTCACACAATGCAATGGCAATGCTGCAGAGAATACCTCTCTTGCTTATAAGTGTGCATCTCGGTTGGCACTGTCCTTGTGCTTTACCCTTCCCAAAGAAGTTCCTTACTGTTAGGGGTGGCTGAAGCTCCCCCACTCTTCCCCAGGGAAGGGACAATGCCTTTGCTTGCTGGAGGGCAGGGGAAGAGCAACTTACTCTCTGCAACGATCTCCTCTACATCCTCTGTGGGTTCCTCAAACTCTCCCACCTCCACCTGGACGGGGTTGGCCCCCACAGGCTCCTGCAAAAGAGGTTGTTGTTTCTGCTGGGGGTGCACAAAGAGCTCAGTACCAGACCCTTGGGGCAGAGCATCCCCCCCATTGCCCCTGCTCCCCCATGCTTAGGAGATGCTGTTCCCAGAGCGGTGGGTGGGATGGGATAACAAGGAGGAGCAGAGTCACCTACCTCTGTGGTGGGATCTTCAATGACCTCTGTCTCATCGGGCAGAGCCTCCTGCTGTAGGGGAAAGGGACCATGAGATGGAGTCTGTTAGGGGGATGACCCACGGGGTTTCCTCTCCCCCTATTGCCCACCATCCCTCAGGCTTTTATTCCTTATAGAAGGAAATCCCCATCAAATACATCAGATTGACAGCCATGACAGCAAGAGGCTCCATTGTCCCTTCTACTTACCGGAGCTGCCAGGGCTTTGCCTGCCAGGCAGAGAAGGAAAAAGACCCAGGCCCTCATCTTTCAGCAGACCCTGAATAAAGGAGAGGAAAAGGAGGGATGAGGAAGGAGGCCACTATGTGCCGCTGGGCTCCAGGCCGAGCTCTCGGCTGGCAGTCAGGCACTTAGAAAAGGGTGTTCTCTTGTTTCTGCCTCATCTGTTCAATATTACAGACCCACATGCTGGCTTTTCTAGCCAAAACCTTGGGCTAATTCATGTTTCCAACACAAATTCTTTTGATTTTGCAAAATGGGACCGCAGGGGTTTAGATTTCTGTTGCTTTCCTGGCTGCCTTCACAAAAATTGCAGTCCAAATGGCAGTTCCCCTTTTCCTAACAAGAAAGGAGCCAAGGTTTTTGGACCAAACCCTCAATTTTTAATGTTAAAAGGCCCTGATATGAGCCTCAGGTACAAGCAATGAAACTTTACCATTTGGTTTGTCAATCAGATGAAACATGAAAGAAACAAGGAAAGAGATAGCAAAGAGTCAGTGAGATGGGGCACTTGAGAATTAATTCCTTTAGAAAACCCCTTCCCACATGGACGCAGACATTTGTAGGGGTATCAGGGACCAGTCTCCCTTCCCCAGCACTCCCAAATGTTGGGGTCTTTACTATAGTTTTTCCCTTTCCTACTCAGACCTGAGGGTCGCCCAGCTGGCTTTGAGGGATCCAGGATGCTTTGGGGTTGTGTCCTGCTGGGAGATGCCCCATCCCTGGCAGTGCTCAAGGCCAGGTTGGACGGGGCTTGGAGCGACCTGCTCTAGTGGAAGGTGTCCCTGCCTGTAGCAGAGGATTGGAACTGGATGAGTTTGAGGTCCTTTCCAACCCAAATCAGCCTGGGATGCTGTGATTTGAGCTCCAGGAGCATTCCTTTGCACCCTCCTAATCTCGGCTGTTGCAGGGACTGTGTAGGATGAAAGATCCAGACAGCCCAGCTAACACTGGCTGCAATGCGAGCCAGAAGGAGAGTGCAGCTGGTGAAATCACCCTGTCCTTGTCCGCCCCCCCACCAGTTCCTGTTTGGCAGGATTGAGCCCCTCTGTGTGAAGCGCAGAGAGGAGCTCAGATGGCAGCTTAATATGCCAGTGGCATCCCATTCCTGACAGCTAGGGCTGCCCTCTCCCTTCCGCCCGCCGGGAGAGCCAAACACCCCTGGTTTGTCTCCTGACAGAGAGGGGACTTGTCCCCGTGCCAAGGCTTCCGCTGCCTCCCTTCCGCTCACCCTCCTCCTCTCCACCTGCATGGCTGGATCTGGGCATCCTGGTCTAGTTGAAGGTGTCCCTGCTCATTGCAGGGGGTTGGACTGGATGAGCTTTGAAGGCCCCTTCCAACCCAAACCATCCTATGATAAGGTGTCATCTTCTCTCACTGAGCATGGATGGATATCTGATTTATCAGTGCATCCTTTCCCATCCTCCCCATGCACAGCAGCTCTCTGGGTATAAAACCATGCCAATGCTGTGCTGCCAGGGCACCAGCCAGGCTGAGCTCTGCTTCCTAATTTAGCAAGGTTTGGCCACACAGAGGCTGAAATCTTCCAATCTCAGTGTCTCACCCAGCCCCGGCAGGCTGCCCATGCAAAGTAGGTATCCAGGCATGGAGGGCAGTTTCCCAAGGGATGCTGGAAGGCTGGAAGTGGTGGGAATGGCTGCTGCAGTTGGATGGAGGACCTCTGGGGAGAGGGGCTGCAGCTGAGCAGCTGCCTCCTCTCCCACTTGGTACAAGCTGTCCCTTCCCCTTGCCTTTATTTACTCTGGAGGCTGCTGAGAGCTCTCCCAGCATTAGCCAGGAGAGATCACTGGTTCTTCACTTCTGGAGGGGTGGTTTGTGGTGGGGAGGTGGAAAAGTACCGGTGAATCTGGCCATCTCCTCCTGTGCTGCCATCTCCTGGCTTGTAAAGGCTCCTCTTGGGCTTCTCCCAAGGGGCTCATTTGCTTTGGAAGGTGCTCTGAGGTTCAGTGATGCTTTTTGGGCAGAAACATGGCAGTGCCCAGCCTTGAGGAGATGTACATGTGGAAGATGGCTTTAAGAAGGACCCAACTCCAGACCAAGGCCATCCCAGATCATTTCCTCAGGCCCCCCAAAACCTTTGAATTTCAAAGTCTGGGCATGCAGTAGGCTGGGGTCAGGGAATTACATAGAGCTAGGAGCCAGCAGACAGTCGGAGCTGCCAGTGTTGTGTTTGGAGGACGAAGGAGCACGGAAGAGTCTGAGCAAACAAGCTCTGCAGGAGCTGTCTCGCACCAGAGATGGGAAAACAAGTTTGTTTGAAAAACAACATCCTTCTGGAGGCAGAGCCTGTGCACAGAGCACATTGCAGCGTCTGTGAGCCCCTGGCTCTTCTGCAAAGGCATGGGCATTCCTCAGTGTCTGGTGGCCAAAGTCCTGAAATAACAGCTCAGGAGCCCTGTGCACAGAGCTGTGCCACAGAAGAACCTGGCCCATGGTGCCAGTCTGTGGATAGACCTACTGTGGTCCTGCTGTCCAAGAGGATGCTCTCTGGAGCTGGCAGCTGGGTCATACCATGAGCTCAGCATCCATCCCCCAACCAGAGCAGCTTGGGGGGTATTCCTGTGAGAGTAGAGCAAGCTGGGACTTACACCCTTCTGTATCCTAAAGGAATCAACAGAATCCAGCACTTTGTAAGATGCTGGAAACCAGATGATGTAGGCACAGAGAGGGATGTTGAATATAAAAAAGAGAAGCCTCCCTGGTCACCATCACCTCCTCAGGCCTGCCCTCCTGACTGCTGATGAGGGAAAAGAGAGCCTGGCACCCATGGCCTGCAGCCTTTCTAATGCTTGATCTCACTTGATTCCTAAGTGGAGACTTCAACTCCTAGCCCCTGTGTAAATGGGGTCCTGTGGCTCCCATAAACTCCCCTCTAGTTAGAAAGTTCACCTTTCTAGCATGGTCCAGGCTACCCCTCAGTGTCAGCTGCTCATTGCACTTTGCAGACATGTCCCTAACAAGAGAGCCAGAGGGAGCAGGGAGGTCTGAGGCCGATCCTCAACACCTTCATAAGTTCAAAGCAGGCTACTCTGGCAAATTCTTTACCACCCTCACCCCAATCCTGTAGCACCATCATAGGTTTCTCCTGCTGCAGAAAACACCCCAGAGTGATGCACGGAGGAGTCTGTGCACTGGGTTCTATGGGTCCCTCTTTTCTTCTCCCACCTATCCTGGGGCCCTTTGTGGGCTGGAGGAGGAAAAGGACCAGGGGTGCAGCCTCTGGAGGAGGCTTCGTGGATGGTGGAGCGTGGCCCATGTGGCACTGGCCGTGGCCAGGGTTGCATAAGCCCTTTGGGATGCCACGTTAGCGTGGGGAGGAGTCTCTGCCTGGCCACTTTGACAGCTCCTCCCTGAGGCCACTGGGATAACCTCAGATAACCATGTTCCAAGAGAGGGGCCTTGCTACCACCTCCCATCACCAACAGTGAGGAGCAGGAGTGCGTAATTGTTGGGCGAAACCCCTCCTTATCTGTCACCTCCCCACCAGCACCCAGCCTGGCCATGCAGGAGGCAGGCAGGCTGAGCAGCAGGGTCCCCTGCACCCACCCTCCATCTGCTCATTGCTCCTCCAAGGCTCTGCAGGGTCTGACATGCCCCAGCACCTCCAGCTGAATGTAAAGGCAGCATCAGCCCAGAAGAAAGCTTCTGCTACAAACCCCACAATGGGCCATGGCTTTCAAGGTGCAGGGGGGTGACCAAGAGACAAGGCAAGGGCTAAAATTCAATTGGAAGTCATAGGTGTTTGTATGAGTCCCCATAAAGCTCCCTGTTGAACAGGTCCCTGTGTGTCAGGGTGTGCTGCTGGGGGTGCTGGCTCACCCACTGAGACCCAGAGGAGCAGGGCAGGAGCAGAGGACAGAAACCAGCCTGGCTCCTGTGCAGTGCCCTGGCATGCAGCATGCAGGCTCAGAAAGCCAGGCTAAGTTTAGATGGGAGTGAAACTCCCTTTAACTCATGCACACACATACACGCTCTGTGTAAAACACAGAGGAAGATAATCTAGGTACCACATCTGTCCATGCAGAGTCACTAAAGACACATCTACACCACATCACTATTAACCCATTCCCCTTGCAAATGGTTGAGCAGCTCTGTGCTTCTAAATGCTCTAGAACTTACAGGGCTATTGTTATAAGGGTAAGAGCTCATACACCACTGGTGTTATGTGCTGGCTTGATGCTGTCACAGTTTGTCCTGGTTGCAAATTGCATCCATAATGGAAAACTATTACATTAGTACCAAGAAGAGCCTGGATGAGACCTGGGCTGCAAGCAGAGGTGCACCAGTGAGCCCTTTGCACACCTCAGTGAGGAAACCAGGCGACAGAGCACTTTCCTGTCCTGACTGAGCTCGCTCTTTTGCTTGGTCTGGATGCAGGGCAGTGTCAAAAGCAGCTGGGATACTTCTGTGCCAGTGCAAGCGGTCCCCCTGGCTCCCGGGGGACACAGCAAGCTGGTCTCACACAGCTCCACACAGCAGGGAGATAAGAAACTGTTCACTGAGTATCTCCAAAATGCAAACCCTCTTCAAAGCATTCCCTGCGCTCTCCCAGCGATAGCAGCCCCGACATCCCTCCGACCAGAGGACCCAGAAAGGGTTTCCATGGGAGCCGACATTCCTCTGGGGCTGAGTCATGGAAAAGCAGAGTTGTGGAAGGAGGGGCTTGGAAAAAAAAAAAGCTTGAAAAGTTTATTTCTCCTCTTCCCCCTCCCGACACCGCCCGCATCCCTGCTCCTGCCTATGTGGCAGACAATGGCTTGGCTTTAGCTGCTGTGCAGGACGCAGCAGCCTTTTATGTCCACTTCAGACTCGCCCGTTCAAGCCTAACAAACGGCTGTGATTTATGATTTACTTTTGCCGTGTTGCAGGGGTTTGGGGCTGTTTCCAATTGATGGTGACTGAGGGCTCAGATCACCGGCAACCTTCCTGGTGCCCCCAGACAGTTGCCTCTTGGTTTGGGTGGGAATTTAGCCCCCATCCTGTGAAGTTTCCATCTCCAGGCTGGACGCAGCAGAGGAGGGACACAAAGAGCAGAGTTAGCCTGCCACGCATGTCACTGGACGGCAAGGACAGCGGCTGCCTTTAATGGCAACAAGCTCTTAACTGCTTCTGCATGGACCTAAAACCGTGCCTGACTGAGCCCAAGTTCTTAAAACGAAACCCCAAGAGAGCTTTGTTCCCCCTCTCCTGCAGCCTCCGTCTCTCTAACAGGCGATCAGCTGGAGTTAAACAAACCAGGGCAGCAGGACTTGAAACGGTTTCAAAGTCTGCTTGGAACAAAAAGCTGAGTGTCTTTTTTTGGTGTTTTTTTAGGAGAAACAAGAGCGGCTGCACTGAAAAGAATAAAAATGCTGAGATGAAGCCGAAAGCTCTTTTGTTCTACCCCTCGATAACTCCGGTGAGTAGAACTTCACCTGCCAACGCACCTCGGGACTGCTCTGTAACTAGATCTGATTTGCTCATATTGGTCTTGCACACCTTGCTAAGGAAATACCCCACAGCTGAGAACCCAGAGGGGAAAAAAGGAGGAGAGAGAAAAACCTTCGGGCAGGTTAAACCTTTACAAATGCCATCCAAGTGCTAAAGCTAGTAATCTGGCAGTGAAATACAGCAACAGCCTCTGTTTAGGAGTGGAGATGCTGCGAAGAGGAGGAAGAGAAGAGGGCAGGAGGGGTCTCTGGATGCAACACTTGGGGTGGGGAGCGTCCACATCCCCATCCCAAGCAATGTGCTGCCGAGCACCGGGTGCACCCCATGGGCTGGGACAGCAGCTCCCGGAGCAGGGAGACCCCCATTAAAGGGGCTACCAGGACCCCTATGCTGGGAGAAAGAGCACAGTAAAGGCCAACGCGGAGCTCTCGGGCCATACCTCGCAGTCCGGCAGCAGGGCTGAGGGAACTTCAGGCGCTCGGATGGGCTGGAGGAGTCTGCAGGTTTTAGAAGGAGGCAGGAGGAAGCCAAAGGGTGGGCTGGGTTTCCTGCTGCCTCTCCTCCTCCTCCTCCTTCTCCTCCTCCTCGCTATCTTTTCAAATGGGGCTCTTCCTCTCCCTCTCTCCCCAGTGGGCAGTCCCACCCAGGGCTGAGGCACAGCTTGGGTCCAAGGGGTAGACCAGAGAAATCAAGCAGGGCTGGAGATCAAGGGGGTCTCTTGCAGCCCCCCAGCACAACCTTCTGCATAGAGTCATTGTCACAGCAGCTCCCTGCACTGCTGCAATGAGTTTGTCAGTTCTCTGGCTCTCCTGGATTAAGAACACGGTGGGAGAAGGGAGGAATACCATCTCTGCTTGCTTTGTGCACCTCCTGGCACCTTAGCCTACTGCGATTAATGTGTTAACTGCTGTCATTTCACAACAGTGTAGTTCAGTCCCGGAGCTGGGGTTTCCCATCCTCAGGGGGGTGCAGAGAAAGGCAGGAGATTTCTTGTTCCTCCATCCTCTCTCTTAACACTGCTGCCATACGGGACTGCCTTGCGGGAAGGGAGGGGAAAGAATGATCCAGAGAGTGTGGAGAGTTATGACACGTCTGAAATATGCTCCAAAGAAGCAGAGAAATGCTGGGCTGGCAGATGAGACCCTCAGCAGATCGGACTCTGCTGTGGCTACTGTCCAGCAGATCTGGACTGACAGAGCAAAACCCACAGCCAGAATTGCTGGTCAGTTGAATCCGATGGTGTCTTTGGACATCACAAACTGTTTTGACCTTAGAGATCGTAACTCAGCTGGAGTTACCCAGCCAGAGGCAGCCAGACAGCAAAGCTGTTTGGAGTCGACTTTCCCCATCTGCTCCTCTCTATGCCTGGAGTGAAAAACCCAGCTCCTCTCTCCTTGCATCTCACCATGACCAAGAGGATTTAAAGCTCTCCTGCTCCCCTGGCAGAACCAGACAGCATGCCTTTATGCACCAGCATGGCCATGGCGCTGCTTGCAAAGTAAAACCAGTGGCCAAAAAGAGATGCTGTCACTTTGCTGGAATTTGGGCATCCCTGAATAGTGTCTCTATGACATACAGAGATGTCCATAGTCACTGCACATAGTCCACCTCTTTGCAGCTTGTGATCCACCTATGGTACTAACTCTCACATATCCAGGGATCAAGGTTGCTCTGCTGGAAAGATGGTGGGTTGTGTAGCCTGCAGGACTGAGGATAAGTCATCTGGGCACCAGCAGTGTGATTGTGGATGCTGGGTGAAGGATAACCCAAGACCATAACAAAATGCAACATCATGCTTTGTCTTGGCTGCCTAGGGTTTGGGTTTATTCCTCATGATTGCACACTCTTTGAGAGGGGCTGAGGCACTGATCTGAGTGTCTCTTCCCACTGATGTAGATGTCAACATAGGAATGTTGACTACAGCCCATAGGCTGTAGATGTCAACATAGGAACTGGCCTGTGACGACCTGCTGGGCTGTGCTGGCTCCTTGCTCTATAGGATTCCTGTTACTTCGTGATCTGTGATTATTTTATCAGGTCACCCCTCTTCCGGCCTTGCAGCCCTTCTGCTGCATGTGAAAGGAGCAGATGTTCCTTTCTAAACTAAATATCCACATGGCCAGCAAGAAACAAAAACCAATCCAGAAAGGGAAAGAGGAGGGGAACGATAGTGGAGGTGGCTGTGAGAGCCATCATCGCTCCCCAGTGAGATGGTTGATCTCTGTGATCAGGCAGCTTCTGTTGGCAAAGAGAAGAAAGTCTTCTTCACCCATTACTTTACTTGGCTGCACACCACTCAAAAGCCACCCCTGAGTGCTGGTACGTGGTTATTGATATCAATCACAGAGCCATCCATGAACACCCAACACGACCCTCCCCGGTCCATGTGGAGCCTAGTTTTGTGTCGAAGACCCCATGGGTCCTTCTAGCACAGCCAACTACATGTGAAATCTGGAGCATCTTCTCTCACAACCGGTGTCCATAGCTCCCACATGCAGCTCAGTGCCACCTGCAGGCCCAGTTTGGCTCCAGAGGTCCCATATCCCTAAAGCCAAAGTTTCATTTGCTTGATTCACACCCTGAGGAGCTGAATGCTGCCGTTGAATGCTCTCTGCACTGGATTAGTCACGGCTCACATTGGAATTGCACAGCTGCTGGTACTGCTCCGAAGGGAAAAAAGCCAAAAAGACATCTGGAAAAGATTTTAGGGAGGGGAAAAAAAAAAAAGAAAAGAGAAAAGAAAAGAAACCACGTCTTTTCTAACTGACAACGTGGCAATTGCTCAGTGCTCTTCACCATAGCCCGGAGCTAAGCCCTCTTCTAAGGGCTTAGACAAATGACAGTGCCAGGAAGATAATTATAACGGGGATTTCTTTATATACGTGGTGGCTTAAACCCTGGTTTGGGGTGAAAGCGAAAAGCAGCCTGTGCAGTGATGCAGCCACATCTGGAAACGGCCCTCGAGCTCATGGTGGTGAGCCCAGGTGTGATGGAAGTGAGGGTCCTCATGGTCCTCCATGTACATGGTGGGGACAGCCGGGTCCTGTGTGTTGTGAGGGGCACAGTGCCAGCACTAGGTGTGCCTTGTCAGCAGTGGGATGCAGGGGGATTGCACAGAGAGGGAAATGAGCCTGGAGCAACTGGCTGGCTCTTTAATCTCAGCAGCTTTAAGGAGCTCCAGAGTTTGCAGAGGAAGTCCTGAGAAGCCCTCTCCACATTTACAAGGCTTAGTGGGGTTGTCAAAGAGGACATTTTGGTGTGAGGCTGCCAGGAGGAAAAGTGGACCTCACACATGCTTACAGGGTTGTCTTATGCTGTCTGGAGCACTGGGCAGGAGATTGCTCAAGGGCCCCATCAGCCCAGGGAGCCTTCCCATTGCTGCTGGCCATGCAGGTCCAGCTCTGACCACATGCCAGAGGGTGGTTTGGGCACAACTGATGCACCCTAGGGCTCACAGGACTTACTTCCAGGTCAAGCAACCACACAAACTCCGATGGAGACAGCAAACAAGACAAGACCCCTTGAGCCTGGAGTTTAGTTCACAGCAGAGTCAAGGGGTTTGCAGGGCTGAGGTTTGAACTGCAGCTAACCCCAGCTCAAAATCCAAGTTTCTTCATCCCATTTTGAGCCAGATTGGGCAGACCTGGGTTGGAGCAGTTGAGAAAACCCCAGTGCTCTCCAACAGGACAACAATTCTGCAAGAGAAGGAGGGAAACATGAGCAAGCATCTTGGTAAAGGGACACAAGTGCGGATCAATAACCCTGCTGTCTCCCAGTCACCAACCTGTCCGTGTGAGAAGTCTTTCCTCCTCTCAGCTCTGGGAGGGATTCTCTAATGAGTTTTTCTGCATTAATTGCTGGTGGATGCGGCTGCAAAACAATGAACCCACAGTGCATATAAATAAACAGGATGCCCTGGAACCGCTGTGGGAATATCATTTACTGTCTTCATCGCTGGGTGTGAGGCCGAGCTCCTCACAGGCACAGGGCAGTGTGGGGAAAGGCAACGGCTGCTGGAGTGGGAGCCCAGCACCCAGCTGAGCAGAAGGCAAGTGAGATGACTAAGTGCAGAGCAGACTGGAATCTGCTTATCCGAGGAATGTCGCAGCTCTCCTGCTATCTGGGAGTGTGTCAGCAGGACCTGCAGGAGGGTTTCTGGCTTTTTCCATTTCAGGAGCAGATCAGAGGCAGAAAGCCCGTGCTCTCTAGACTCACACACATGGACACAGAAAGCACCAGCTGCTCAGGGAAGGATCAACCCAAACTGGCCTGGGAACTTGTCCAGGAGTGGCTGTCTTTGACCTGCGTGGGCCAAAGGTTTCTTCCCAGTGGGATGGGACTCTCTTCTTGGGCCCACAGTAGGACTATGCCTGGTTCAGATGGAACAGACTGAAACCCAGCAAAGGTCCCTTCCAGTGCCTGGATGTGCTCTGAGATGGACTGGGGGTGAGCTGGCTCAGTGGGCAATGAAGGCAAATAGGGGGCTGGCTCTATCAGAAGCAGATGCACAAGGAGCAGTGGATATCACTGTGGATTTTCAGTGTACACCGCAGGTCTGCGGGTGAAATCCAGCTGTGCATGGCTCTGTGGTGAGTCAAGCTGTGGAGCCAGGACACAGAACACGCTTGCTATAGGATGGCTTGTTCTTTCCATGGTGTGCGTGGGATCTCACACTGTCCTGGTCCAAGGTAATTCCCATGCCCATGAGAGAGATCTCTGCCCCACCTCTTTCAGACTACCCCTGCAATGATCACCTCACTCACTTGGGAGCATGTGGGGCTGCAGGCTTGGCAGAAGCCTATCAGTCCTCTCTGAATCCAAACTGAGCCCAGGGAAACAGGGACAAAATAATCCATCACCTTCCTCAGCCATGATGCAGGTAGGTAGCAATGTGTGCTGCAGCTACTGCTACACTTGGTACCTCTTGTGAGCATCAGGTCTGAATATCTCAGCTGTGCCTGTCCCCAGCTACACCCAGAGTGAGTGGTAGATAGAACCACTCTGGCTGTAGATCCCACCATGTCCTATGGCAGAGTCCCCTGGAGCTGTCACACCAGGCACCAGCGGATGGGACAGGTCTTCATCCACTTTGAAGCTCCCATGTGCAATCTGGGCACATCCAGATCCAGTATCTCCAATGTCCAAAAAACCTCCCTGCCTCTTCCCCTGCTGCAGTGCGCTGTTGTCTGTTAATCCTGGACATGGGGATGTTGTGTGCCTGAATTACAGTCTGGTATCTGAGCCTGACTTCACTGTTGCTCAAGACCTTGCATTGGAGATGTGCCTATGGCTTTCAGAGGATGCAATAAGGCTTCCAAGGGAGAACCGCTAACTGGGCAGTCCCACCTTGCTCCTGGTGTTTACCTAAGATGCACTTTCGAGTCCTCTTGGGCCTGACAGATGCGGCTTGGCAGCTTTTGAAGGCTATGAATAGAGCTGCTTAAGGAAATAAACAGGAATTCACCTTCACCTTCAGGCCCCTGGGACATGCGGGGAAAGGGAAGCTCCTGAGCTGCAATGGTAGCATTTTTTTCATGGATAAACAGCCTAAAAGTCTCTCCTAAAAGGCAGCCTTTATGGAAGTACCACGTGAAGCTGTGCCAGCTCCAAAACATCCAGATCCAATCTGGGAAGCAGTGGCAATAACCACGGGGGAGGAAAAGACCAGAAAGGCAAATGCCAGGGTTCACAAGGCTCTCTGGGGCCAGCTGCCTCTGTTTTGGGGGTCATGAGTGTGATGAGCCCCTCTAAGAAACGCTTGATTCTCAGATGAGTTGGCTGCTTACTCCACAACCACTGAGAATCAGGCCTCTTTTAATTCAGTTTATTCAGCCCCACAGCCTTACAACTTGGGAATGAAAGCAGCGTTTTTCCTGGGCCATGTCTTTGCTGGGAGCCCCTGAGTGATTTGATGGGAGCCCATTTAGACATCTCTGCTGGAGACACGACGCAGGGGGCAGACCCATGAGTGTTCAGTGAGGCTGAGCAGTGAAGAGGCAGAGCTGCCATGGGTTGGGATCACGGCTGAGTCAAAGCAGGCAGCAGGGTTTGGTGTTCTCCTCGGCATAATTCTCTATTCCCAGGAGCCTGGCAGCTGAGAACATGGGCTGTAAGTGATGGCTGCTTTTGCTCCAGGCTTCTGCACTGCAAAGAGGAGAAGGGAAAGATGGTCTTGGGGAGGGCAAGGCACGCAGTGACCAGGAGCTGGGCTGCTTGTTGAATTAAAGCCTGTAAAGTTCAGCAGCTCCCCGTGGAGGCTGAAGCACAGGACTTTATTGTCCTCCTATTAACCCTCATTGCTGGCAAAACCCTATCAAAATATCCCCCCTCCCAGCCGGCCCTGCCCCGCAGTAACTCAGCCTCTGTATGGCTCTGTGCTCCCAGCACCGTTCCCATCCCCTGCCAGCTGTACAGCTCCACTGTCCTGCTGTTGCATAAGCCAGGAAACACAGCTTCACGCCGTGCAGAGGGATCCCAAGAGGCCACGTTCCCTCTAGCACTGCTCACAGATGAGATCAGCATCCCTGGATGGGAATCAGGCCATGCTGGAGCTGTGGCTGCATCCCAGTGCAGGAGGCACAGTGCAGTGTGGGGGTGCTGAGGCCACCCCAGCTGAGCCTGCATGTATCCAGCCTGAAAATCCACATATTTCAATCTATTGCTCCGACGCTTTCTGTTTGAACTCAATTTAGAACAAGCCCTGGCTTGAGATGTACGAGATGAACGCGCCAGGCTGCTGGATGCAGGAGGCCCCATTAAGAGGGTGTCCCTTAAAGGAGACAAAATGGGATTGATTTTGGCAACGTGCATTGGGGAGGATCCTGTACACAGGTAGGCTGGGAAGCTGGCAAAGTTGATATAGGGGAGACAGGAGGAAATGCTTTCTGACAGCAAAGCTTTGGAGCAGGATGTGTTGGGAGACTGAGTCATTGCTGCTGTGAAGGATGGTTGGGACAGGGTAGGTTTGGCTGTTAGGGGCACTGCTGACAACTGCTCAAGCATTTTAGCATCTGATAACTCTGTGATTTACAAACACAGCTGATCTGGGCCAGCACCACCAGCAGAAGCACTGACCTCCTTACCATGTCTGCTTCCTGTCCTCCTCCAAATCATCTCCAACTGCAATACTGAGCCTTCATAAACTCCCCTGCCCAGCCTGGATTTACTCTGGGGAGTTTATGATCTTCCAACTTGAGCAATTTAGATCCTTATGGCCATGCATCAATATCCTGCTCCTCGCATGGGGCTGTCAGTGGAGGAATCTCCACTTCATCTTTGGAGTGTGATGGGATTTCACTGATCAGAGGGTGAAAGAAACCCCAGAGGGCACAACCCCCTTAGCTGGATGAAAATACAGCTGCCATATGAGGGCATATGCAGAAAATACCTCGTGTGTCATTGCTTCAATGTGAGGAGCTCTGGGGATCTCAATTTAGCCCTGAAATGTGTTTACTTTCCTTCAAAAACCATCCAGTTTGCCCAGGGTTTGGCAGGAGCGGCGGTGCGGGCAGCAATAGCTGGGCTGTGGGAAGGCTCGGGGCTGATGCTGCACCGTCATTGTGGGCTTGGGGCAAGGTGGGACGTGGTCAGCCCCAAAATAGCGAGGTCGTGCGGGGCCCTGGGTGAGTGCTGGGACTTTCCATGCTGCTCCTGGCCCAGAGCTGGGTCATTCCCTTGGGATCTTCTACTAAAATTAGCAGATTTCCCTGTGCCGAAAGCCCTGCGTCTGTTATCAGCAGCTGCGTAAGGAGATGGAGGGGCCAGAACCGTGGTTTAGGAAAACATCAGATTTGGAGAACTCCCTTTTAAGCTTCTCCTTTATGGGAAAAGCTGATGGAAAAAATCCTTTCCTGAAACGGGAGCCCTGGGGAGAGGCCTTGGACTCTTTCCTGTGTGGTGCTGAGACTGCTAATGAACATTAATCAAATCAGGTACCTGTAAAGAGTAACCAGAAAATTACAGCGATGAGACATGAGCATTGGCAACATCATTCCCCCAGCCCCTTAATGTCAGACTTGCCTAAAGCTGCCCACAGCACCCGTTCTCCTGTGCTGGCCAGTGTCACTCCAGGGAGAGAGCTCGCCCAGGATTTATTACCAGGATTAATGGAGTGGATTCTTAGCGGCATGAATGTTCAGAACAATTCTGTTGTTCACTTTGGGGGGAAAAGGTGGGAAATTAGGGAAACACCAGCTTTCTCAATGAGTGGGATGGTGCAGGGAGATACCCTGCTGTAAAGCAGGAGGGAGACCATGCTGTGCTTTGGGATTATAGAAAGTCACCCGGCTGGATTCTGGCAGCTCACACCATACTTGCCATGGGGATGTTCAGCTATTTCCTTCTCTAATGCACACAGGGGCTGATGCAGCTGGGGACAGCATGAGCATCGCTGCAGTGGGTGATGGAGCTTGGCTTCTCTGTGCACCCAAAGGCTCCTTTCCTGCTCCTCTTTCCCTGGGTAACTATGAAGAATCATAGAATAGTTTGGGTTGGAAGGGACCTTTAAAGGTCACCCAGTCCAACCTGCAGGAGTGAAGGTCCTCACTGCCCAAGGTGTGCCTGGACTAACACTGATGGCATCTCGCTCAAGGCTGGGCGATCCATGCTGGTTTTCCTCCAAGGAATTAGAAATAGTGAGTGGCACTGAGGGAATCTGTGCTGCTTCTGGATGGGAAGTGTGGGTGAAAAGGCTGGATAAGAAAAGACATCTCTTTCTCTTTCCCCTCTCCAAATCACCCCATGTTCAACCTTTTCCAGTGGAATCAATGCATCCTCCTCTGATTTTTCTGGAGCTCTGTGGAAGAAAGGAAGGGAGATACTAACAGAGAGTGAGATTTCCTCTCCTGGCTCCTTCTTTTGCACCTTGAGCATGGTCCTGGGCTGATGTGTTGGGAGTGGGCTCCAGTCACTCACCCCCAGCACAGAAGCAAGCTATGCTCTTCTCTGCCTAGAAGGGCCCATTTCAGTGTGGGACAGGGACACTTTCCACCCCACTCTCCCCCATGCTGTGGGGCTGAGCCGCTGCCCAGCCGGGGGGCAGACAGACGATGCCAGGCATGGGGAACAACGCCTGGCTTTCATTTCTATGCAGACACACACAAACAAGTTTGCTTCTCTGTCAGGAACCGGCAGCTCCTCTGCTGGGGTTGTAAATATTGGAATAACATCTGGAGGTTTCCTGCGTGGTCCTCCTCTAGGGATGAATTCTGAACCCCTCCTGCGCTGGGTTGCACTGGGCTGGGGCTATTGTTTTCCATGGCAGAGTGGTTCGCACCCAGCTCCCTTTGCCTCAAAGTGGCTCTTACAGCCTCAATCCCAAGCGTGGCTCCTGCTGTTTGTTAACGCCATGGGCAGCTCACAGGGAGGGTTTGCTGGCTTCTTGCTAATGCAGCCTCTCTGCTGAGCTGCCTGGCATGTAGCTGAGCACCCACCCACTGGCATACTGAGACTCTCTTTAGGGGAGCTGAGCACCCACTCACTGGCACACTGAGACCCTCTTTAAGGGAGCTGAGGACAGACTGGCTCTGCCAGGGAGAAGGGAAGCAAGCGGATGGTAGGGGGGGATTGGACACACTTAGCTGAGATGATTGGTAGGCCCCATCCTTTCTGGTTTTCCTCTGGAAAACATCAGAAATTGCAGTTCCAGCTGTGCCCAATGTTCATGGTGAAGGTGGCCCTGCGTGGCCAGGGACAGTGGCAAAGGATGGTGATCCTTACCTGGGGATACATCTCCCTGTCTTCAGCACATGGACCCTTGGTGAGAAGCCAATAGCTCAGCCCAGAGCCTTTAAAGAGTCAGAGCTTCTTGGCTTCCTATGCTCTTGCTTTGACCATGCTTTGACACGATTTGACCTCAGGGCAGATCAAGCTTGGAGGGCTGCTCCTGAAACTGGGAAGCTAAAAATCCCCGAGCAGTTGTAAATCCAGCAGGGAGGACGCTGGATGTGCCACATCTCTGCTTTTTTGGCTTCTCCTCTGGCAAAGGACGGGCTGAATTAAGAAAGCAAATGGAGAGGAAACTGTAGGGAAATAAGAGCAGCACTGTGAGTCGAGGACGTTCTGGACTCAGTCCCATCCCAGTTGCCCTGGAAATTGGATGGTTCCCACTGAGCCGCCTGCTTTGCTGGCTGCTCCTGGGAGGACACAAGCATTTAGCACTGGTCAGAGGCACGGGAAGTGGGAAAGGAAAAAATGAAGGAAAATACAGGGGCAAATACTCATATAGGGGTTTTCTTCATCAAAGGTACACCCTAAGCTCTTTGCCCTGTGCCTTTGTGGAGATGATACAAAGAAGTAAACCCCATCAGCTCCCCCCTAGTGAGCCCTGGCTGCCCTCCAGACAGCCTCATGTCCCATGCAGACTCCTGATGCAATTGGTGGGATCACCCTGACAATAGCTGTGTGGGTTGTTTTATTTTTAAGGCTGTGCACAACAGATTAAGCCAGCGGCCCCTGTTGTGATTGCTGGGCATTGTGCACCCTGCTGACATCAGCTTCTATGGGGCCAAGCTCTGCTCACGGCCAAGCAGGAGCTTTGGATGGGGGACAATCTGGTTCATGTGCAATGGGGCAGGAAGGTACTTGGGCACAGAGGATTCCTGCTCCATTCAAGCATCTCATTTACAAGGGAATGAGCTGTGTTTGTTTTACCCTTTTCTGATCCATCTGTTGAGAATGGGTGAGCGGCTCTCGGATGGGCAGACAGAGACGGTCCTGCCCTGGGAATTTCGTGACAGTTGGGAACTGTGGGGAAGTCTGAAACATTGCAGCATCTCTCCTCTGGCTGTGCTCTGCCCCAGTGCTCTGCTCTGCACAGCAACCGGCTGGCCTGGTGCAGAGGAAACCCAAACCCAGCACCCAGCACTCTTTCAGGAGGTGCTCAGGAACAGGCATGATGAGCAGAGGGACAATAGCAGGAAGGGCCAGGCTGAAGGCTCCTGCCTACACAAACCAGTTTCCCTTGTCCCTTCCAGGTGTCTTGGGACAGGTCCATGTATCAGAACAGTCACAGAGCAGATCTGCTCTACCAGAGCAGCCAGGAACCTTGCCTTGTGTCCTGGGTATCCCACAGCCCCGCTGAGGGAGCTCCTTACTCATGAGAGCTTATCCCCGCTCCTAATTGCTGCCCCAAAGTGCCACTGCCTGCAGCAGCTGTGGGGCTGTGAACCTCAGCTCTTCAGAGTCCAATAAATTAAACCTTAGTCCAAAAGGGGCTTTGGGCTGTCTATTGCAAACAGAGGCAGCACAAAAGCTGCCTTTCTCCCTCTCATTTGACTTTGTTTTCTCTCCCTCCCCATCTGCTTTTAGCCAAAGGGTTGAATGGCATCAGTATATACCGCGGGAGGCTGAAGCCAAAGGCTGGAGCACCAGGGAAGGATGCAGAACAGCAGTGCCCTGTGGCCGCTGCCTTCTGGAGGGGCTGGGAACTGTTTGCTATGCTCTCTCTGTAACCCAGCCTCCATCACCTTGCTGAACCCTTGGCTCCAAAAGAAAACGTTTGTGCTCTGGCTAGCACACACGTGCACACTTCCTGCCCTTGAAGTCCTTCATTAAGTCTGGGTTTTGTTTGGTGCTCTTTGTTTGTTTGGGTTTTCTGTCTATTTACACTGCCACAGTCTTGGAGGGGGAGTTTGTCAGGGCCCTGTGTGTTTTGCTGGTTTGGAAGCTGCAATGTGGAAAGCTGGGATGGTCACACAGGGAACCTGAGTGTATCAACAGGAGAACAGGAGCCAGCAAGGGCCTTTGGTGTTGCTCTGTATGTCAGTGCAGCAAGCATCAGGACAGCTCAGTGCATCACCTGTGACAGTGGCCTCAGCTTGGCTGTGGACTCATGACAAGGAAGATTGGGTCTTTGTAGACCTTACCGAAAAGATGCAAGATCAGCACATTTAGTTCAGAGACCACCAAGCCTTCTCCAGCCAGTTTGAGAGCTTGAGTCCCTCCAAGGACCACGTTATCTGTGTGTTCATCATGCTTGCTCTCCACTGGCAGAGATGTATGAGCATGGAAGGTGATGCTCGTGACTACAGACACTCAGCCCAGTGCAGTGGGGACCTCCAGGTCCAGCTGCACAACTCTAGCTCAAAGCTAGGGCAACACTGCAGATGTTAACCCTTGAAAGCACAGGGGAATGATCCTCCCTGCAAGTCAAACATCAGCCATGGTGCTCATCCAGCTCCCAGCTACTGCCATGCCTGGGCTGGGAGCAGGCAGGTGAGTCAAGGAGGAAGCCTGAGGCAGGTTGTTTCTTACAGCAGGCATTTAGAAGCAGAATAAGACTAGAAAATCCCCATATTTTGGTAATGAATCCCCCATGTAACAGTCTTAACATCCAGACACGACACGCCTGTGAAATTCCTGGGATTGTTGCAAACTGAACCCTTCTTTCCCACCCTGAAATTTCACAGCAATTTACCTCTCCAAGCCATCAGGGCTCACCATCTGCAGGCACAGAGGGGGATCTCCCATCCTTTGTCTGCTTTCTGCAGCCTGCGGTGCTATTTTGGAAATTCTCTCATTTACTGGGTGGTTCAACTGAGTACAACTGCTCCTTTGGCTAAAATCATCCCCTGCCTGTCATCTGGTAATTAGAAAGTGCCCAAAGCCAGTGGTGCTTAAGGCAGCTCTGGGATAAGCAAGGCTGCTCTTTCTTCTGTAGATGAAGTAGTGAGCTTTGGAGGCTGTGCATTTTGCACTCAAATCAGATTTTGCGCTAAAATGTGGGGGAAGGTGGCATTGGATAAAAATGACACCCAGAAGCAGAGCATCACTATGAGAAGGGCAACGCTGCAATGCAATGAGGTGGATGAGAAAAGCAAATGCCCTCTGGAAACACCATGGGGAGAGGAAACAAAGGAACTTTTAAAGCCCATCCCTCTGTGTTTGCCCTGTTCTTACTGGGGCTGCAGCTTGAGGCAGTTCAGAGACTCTCACAGGTCAGCTGGAGCTGGGCTGAGAACATTGTGAAGAAACCAGAAGTGAGATCCTGCTGCTGGGGATCATCTTCATGGATGGCAAAGCACCGAACTGCACCTCACCAGCTGCTTGTCCTGGCACGCTCCTCTTCCAGCAGGTCACTGAGATGTCCTGCAGAGCCAGCGTGTCTGTGGTACAGGAAAGCTCCCTTTCCAAGTGCCACCCTTTCCTGTTTGCATTGCAAACTGAGCATTTCCGTGTCTGAAAACAGCCACACAGCCTCAGTGTCTGGTATATTGTTTCCTGTGGAAATTATTATGACTACATAATCTGTGCAGGCTCTTTGGGGTCCCTCTCAATGACATCCAACCTGGCGGACAATTTCAGGCCAACCCGATGAACAAAGATTTTGAAGGACTTGAAGCTGAGCAGTTGTGGAACAAAGAGACTGCTTAGGTCTTGTCTTACCCCTTCAGACTCTATGAAGGAGTTGGTTTTAACCCCAGTGTTTTTCCATAAGCCTCTCAGACAGCCACCCTGCAGGTCTGCTGCTCTGCTCAGACTCAACCATCCTTCCTTAACTTCCTTAGGCCAGCCGTAACCAGCCCAAAGGCAGCCCACACACCAAAGCAAGGACAATCTCAGGGTATCATTACCCAGCTCTGGCTGCATGTTCATGGAGAGGTGGCCTTCTGGGAGGCACTCTGTGCTCCTGCAGAGCCACTGACTCAGGAGTGCTGAGGAGGCAGGACCACCAGGTCATCTTCCCCAAACACCTTATCTTATCCACAGGAAAGGAAAGCAGGCAGAAAGAGAGTGTTCTGCAGATTGCCTGGTCTGGTTGAAATGCCCTCTTCCACTGATGAGCCTGCAAGGTTGATGGGAGAGCACACACAGTGCTGCCCTGCTGGGCTTTTGGTGGAGAAAACAAGCAGCAGCTTGGGCATCATCCTCCAGCTCTGCTTAATAGGAGTTGTCCTGGTTCTTTTATACTTTCACTAAATGTGCCTGGACTGCTGGGGTTAGGAACTATCATAGCACTTCCCTCCTCTCGGCTGCAGAAGAAACCTTAGCAGCTCCCATCCCTATTCCAGTGGATAAGGGGAAAGGAAGAGGGATGTGATGGGATGGTCTGAGCACTGGGGCCACTGAAGGAAGGGCTCATGGGAGCCTTTGGCGTTTTCCCAGCTGCTCACTCCCATCAGCATCCTCAGGGCATGGCACCAGAGAGAGGTGGCCTATGCAGACTTGTCACCCTTCTGTTCCCTCCACTCTGGAACAACAAGTGAGGAGCAGGACATCAAATGCCATGAGCCATGAGGTATAAAAGCCCACAGACCCTGCACACACACGATCTCCATCAGAAAGCAAGTGGCAGGGACACCTCAGGGAAGCGGCTGTGGGGCAGCCCCTGTGCACACAGGGAAATTATAGGGACTGTAAATGACACCAATGGCCAGGTAGAGCACAGCTGCCTAGTTTAATGACTGCTTGCTGCAAGGGACAGTTAGAGGCATTTCTTAAAGTGCAGGGCAGGGACCAGGAGGGGAAGAGTCCTCTGTCTGGACATCACTGCTCCAGCGGATGGAGACCAGCTCCTGGCACTTTGTGAAGGGCTGCTCCTCTCCTCTCTGGGCAGTGAGCATCCTCACCAAACTCTGCAGCCAGCTTGAGGTGATCACATCTCATCACTACAGCACATTTCCACTGCAATGCAAATTGCAGTGGAAAGCTGCAATGTCATTTTTGCAGCAGACAAGAACTTAAAGCAGCGTCCAGCCCCTCCACCAATGAATGGCAGAGGGGAAGCTTGAGAGGCTGCAGCTCTGCAGATGGGTCCTAAAACTTCAGGTATCTGCATGAATCTCCTCACTGGCTGTGGGTAGAAACCTCTCCTTGTCTGGCTCAGAGATAAGCAGGCTTTAACCACAACAGACATTTCAGCAGAGCAGGGAGAAGGGAGCAGAGCAGCCGGGGTAGTGTGGATAGCATAAGCTACATCAAGGACAAGCAGGCTGGTTTACAGCAAAACAGACTGGGAGTTATCCTCTATGGGCACAGCACTGCCAGTCCTGTTTGGCAGAGAGCAAGTGCCACAAGGACTGCTGGCTCTAAGGCTGGCCATGCCTTCGTGTGCCATCCAGCTCCATCCCAAACTGATAGCACACGTCCTCTCCCAGCCCACTGCCACCAGAGCTGGGCCACTGGGCAGCCAGCTGCTGGTGGATGCACTGGCCATGCCTGGGAGGAAGCTGAAAGCAGTAAATAATAACTAACATTGGCAAATACCACCTCAGACCAGCAAAGGAAAGCTGGGGGAAGGGATTCACTCACTCACCCGGGACTCTGGAGGTGTCATGTTGTGCATCTGAGTGCACGGGCACAAAGCAGAAATAGGTTGTGGTACGGGGCCTTGGATCAGGAAACTTCCTGCCACTGGTAGATTTTAACGCAAGAAAATAATGCAGTGATGTTAAATGCTTATCCTTTAGCTTGCTTAAATTACAAGTAACAAAAAGTGTCTGCCACAGATTCCTTGAAGTGTCTCCAGCCCCTGCAAGTGCATCTACAGCAATTAAATGTGCTTTTAATTAAATTAATGGTAATACCATTACTGTAATGGTAAGGGATTTTGAAGTACTAAACCACTCTAGGAAACAATAAATTGCAACTATGTCAGAAGTAGTCTCACTGTACAAGTGTGAAAAATCTCTTAAACATAGAGTAATCTTTTCCTTCAAATTTTAGTTGTTTCTTCTTTCTGTAGAACAAGTAACATGTAGGCATAGGAGACATCCTCCAGGTGAAATGACAGACAGCAGATTGGGACAGACACATGCAATCGCTTCACTGGCTTGAAACCTGAATTAAATGGATGGGAGTAGGGCAAGGCAACAGTACAGCCCAGAACACTGGTCACTGGGCTGAGAAATCAGAGATCTTGGATTGATTCCCACACCCTTCTCCTTCCTCCATATTCTGCATTTCTCATCAGTACAGGCATTGTCTTCTGCACACCTCTGCCTTGTGGCTCCATCTAGCTCAAAAGGATATTTGGTTATCCTTGACTGAGAGGGACTCCAAGACTCCCTTTTTCCCAGCACTTGTATCCCAAATGGAGTTTGTTCTGTAATGGGAAGAAATCTGCCAAGACACAGATTCCCTGAATTTAAGTGACACTCAATCTCAGTTCTCCTGAGACATGTCCCTTAGGCAGAGGTTGCATTCAACTCAAACAAATGCAGTTTCGAGGAAGACCTGTCTTGCATGTAATGGGTAGTTTCTCATCCCTAAGAGCCATCTCTTTTACAGAAAACCACTTAAAGCAGTACAAAGACACACAAGACACATAGACATGCACTGAAAAAAACAGAAGAAGCACCTCAATTTACTGTGGGACTAGAAACAGCATATAACCTTCCCTGGAGTTCTCCAGGTATAAAGTCTAAGATGCAGCTGTCTTCTCCTGCCAGCCCTCTGCTTTCCAACATCTGGCAGGGTAGTAAAGGTCAAACACCAGAGAAAGTTGGGAGATATGCAAGCAGTTAAGCCATCTTTTTGCTGAAGTCATGTTTGAGTTCCTGCAAAATAATTAAGTACATAAGTAAATAAATGGAACAAATACCAAGGCACAGAGGAGATAACGTTATACAAAGATGCCCTCTGCCGGTCATCACCCAAAGGGAAGTCATCCACCTGGACTCTATGCCAAGGATTTGCAACTTCCCCCCCTCCTTTTATAGAGGAAGCCCTAAAAATATTCCCTATGGAGAGAAATGTGCTGTAAAACTTAAACTTGGAATTTTCCCCATGACAGTTGAAGTGATTCTGCAGCAGACTATTACCAAGGACAGCTCAGCCACCCCTCAACTTTGGTTTGGATCTTACAGTCCTTGGGTAACTCAACTTGCTTCAGTTAAAATCCAATTGGAAACCAAAAGCACTGATAGAAATGTTCTGCCAGATCGACCCAGCTGAAGTGACTCCATAGCTGCCTTGATGGAATACAACGAAAGTGGTGAGAACACAGGCCTGGGGAAAAAAAGGGCCACATCCACATGATTTGAGTCTGGCTTTGCTGGAATGGTTAACTTTTGCAGGCATTTGAGACATAGTCCACAAGTCTCTGCAAGTTGAAAACAGCTCTTGCAGTCAGTGCTATGAGCTGAAAACTATTTGAGGCACCAATCAATTCAGAGCATGCTTCTCCCTCTGTTTCAAATAGCAATGTTATCTGATTATAGATCTGATTTTAAACTATTTCTAAGTATTGAGAGCTTGCTCTAATGATACAAATTACAGACTTTAAATCTGTTAAATTAGTCTATGAAAAAAAAAATGCAGGTCTATTGTACAAACATATCAGTCTCAGCTCTACTCTTTTTTGTATCAGTTTAATTCCTGCTGGTGTAAATCCCTGATTTAATTTACTGACTGGGAATTAAATCAGCATGAACTGGTTTCAGTGCACCCATGCTGGGTATTTGTGATGATCAAAGCAGACTATTTTAAAACAATGTTGTTGGATTAGAAAGCTCCATTGGCAGAAACAAGCTCTTAAGAGATGCACTATAATAGTCTTGGACATTAAAGAACAGTACATACAGTGAGTGGGCAGCCCTCCCCTCCCACTTCAGTCTTTTCCACTGAAATTGAACCCTGTCTGCAAAAACATTTTCATGGTCACGGAAGTTTTGTATACAGAATCACAGAACAGTTTGGGTTGGAAGAGACCTTAAAGATCATCTGGTTCCAAGCCCCTGCCATGGGCAACAACCTAGTTTAGTCTTCCATTATCAAGGTTGCTCCAAACCCCGTCCAACCTGGCCTTGAACGCTGCAAGGGATGGGGCAGCCACAGCTTCTCTGGGCAACCTCTATGCACCACCTGCATAGTGAAGAATTTTTTCCTAATGACTAATCTCTTCCAGTTTAAAGCCGTTCCCCCTTGTCCTGTCACTACATGCCCTTATAAAAAGTCCCTCTCCAGATGTAGTGCTGAGACTCTGGAAAATGGACATGCTGCAACGATCAGGTTGTCTTTGGGATAGATATCGAGGAGCTGTGTGCACTGGGAGCTATTCTGACACCCAACATTTCACATCCCTGAGGGTAGCAGGGTGCTGCTCTTTTTTTATTCTTGAGTTTAGTGCAGGATTAATAGCCGTATCAACAGAATTCCATGTTGGAGGTCCATGTGCTATCAACCAACCCCCTGCATCACGTACCCACAGGGGTCTTTGTGTCCCATCACCCTCCCTGGTATTGTTGGGGGCTACCACTCTCTCTGGTAAGCTGGTGAATGTCTTTGGGATTTGTTTTCATGCATGGTATGCTCTGTCAAACTCTAGGTTCAACTGGGCATGGCACAGAAGCTGTGTTCTACCTTTCCAGTATAGCCATGGTTGGGATCACATGGGCTTTGCAGAGTAGCTAAGTGGTCCCACACAGAAGTGGTGC
>JANHGB010021757.1:0-10594 GCA_026283785.1 Coracopsis vasa | reverse complement strand
TACTTTACAGGAGGGTCTTTTTGTTCATAATAATATTAAACTAGTAATGTTTTCTGAATCATTGCATTAACAAATTATTTAGTTAAAAATGCTATAATGAAAGTATCTGAACTTGACAAAAGAACAAATAGTGCTAGTTTCTCTTAAACTTAGGTTGCTTAGGCTACAAATGCCAGTAGGAAAATGGCATCCTTCTTATTTTTGTGAGAGAAGAGTCACTGTGTCTGTGGTGTGCACTCACAGCCTGCTACACATGCAGTCCAAGAGGGTCAAATGAGACTTCTCTGAAAAGGTATCAAAATCAGTCTAGTAGCAGTATTCCTATGGGAATATGGCAAGTTGATTTATTTCTGGATAAAGTTGGTGTAAAAAAATTTGTGATGTATTAAATGAGTCAGAAGTGCTAGTGTCTGAGGCATTTTTGTAATTCCAAGATTTTGGTTATTCCTTTGGCGGTGATAAGAATGATAAGACACAAGAAAAAGTCTGATAAATGATTGCAGCTGTACAGTGTCATGCAACAAAATATATATATTGAACCTTGTTTTTTTCTGATCTGGTAAACAGTATCGTCTGAATTGCAGCAGCTTGTAAACCTAGGTTGTTACTGTTACTTGTGGGCAGATGGAAGATGTATCATTATTGGGCTGTCAAGTTCTGTGCATTTATTACATAGTGCTGTATAGGCTTTGCCTATCTATTAGTGCTAAGTACTTCATTCTACTCCATTTTAGAATCCTGCCACTGACTTTGAAAAGCGCAGCAAAAAAAACATGCTTAAAAAAAAGGGGAAGAAAGCCCTTGAGTAGGTGTGACTAAACTAATATGTACAGTGTTCTGTTTGGAGATGAACAAGACCCCAGTATTTGACATGTCTGACACTGAGGGGAAATACTTTTGCTAGGTGGAGTATTTTTGACAAACGTGTGTGTTTGATATTCCTCACCCGAGCATTTGTCACTTGTTTCCTTGTTTAACGAGTGTGTGTTAGCATGATCACAAAAGAAAGGAGCAAAATGTACAGGCCTACATCTAAGTATCTTTAAGGTGTGAGTAAATTTTGTATCTTTAATAAGCTGGAAAATCAAAGACCAAGACTAGAGGACTTGAGTCTTTGTTACTTTCTCTGATCAGTCTAGTAGATCACATTGATAAATGTGAGGTGTCTTAAAAAAAAATAATGGGAAGAGCCCCAAACTCACTTTTTTTATGAAGTCCTGACAGCAGTTGTGGAAAATTCTGCAAGGCAACCGCAAAGGCAGAATTCCCAAGCGGTAAAATCTCATCTTCAGCCTGTTCTAGTTTGAACAAGATTTACAGGATGTGCAACTCAGCCATTTTCAAATTCCTGGTGTGAAACAATCAAGGTAAGAATCAAAAAGTAAAGGAAGGGAAAAGCTCTGTTAGATCAAGTGCCATACATTAGGTATTTCATTAGGCAGAATTACTACTTTCAGAGACCATACTGCTTTTGCTTAAAATAACAGGAGTCCCATAGCGTAAGTTGTTTCTCATAACTGTTCTTCAGCTGCATGATTTTGGTTTTTCCTTGTTATTTAAAATGTATTTTCAGCTACACCATCTTCAGTAGATTTAGCTAAATCTGAGATATTTTCTTCCGCTTGACTTTTGCTCCTGTTCAATTGCTGCGTGTCTTCACCTGGCTGGAGATGTTAGTTACTTGTACCTGAAGCCTGATCCATTAACAGCTTTCCAAGGTATCAAGTAGACTTTCACTGAGATTAAAAAGACATTTAATGCAGAGGGTTGTAACTAGTTCCATTTTTTTGTATGGATTTTGAAAATGATAAATAACATGCCTGACAAAACTAATTTTATTCTGGGATACTTTTGAAGATGGTGAATGTAGTGTCAGTTATTCAGAAAAGCTTAAGAAAGCTTAAAGTCATGTCATTCTTGATAGCATTGACACATCCTTTACAGATACTATTAGGACATGCTTATTGCAGAGAAAACAAAATGCTATTAACCCCGTTTATGGGAAGCTCTACTGAAGAACAGAAGTGGCAAGGTGAGACACTGAGGAGATCATTAGTCAGATTACTGTGGATATAAGATTTGGAATTTAATAGCTTCCAGAATAAAAACTAATATGTAAGAATCTCAGTTCTTCTGTAGGTGTGAGCTTATGCTGATGAGCACATACTGGCCAATGCTCTTTCAAAAATAGACTTGAAATGTAATGGCAGTATTTTAACATTTGCCATTCTATGTTAGATGCTCAATTCCTCATTTCATATTCCTAGATGAATACTTTAATAGATGAACACCTTCAATAACAATGTGTAAGTGCCTTTTTTTTCTTGTGGGTGTTGTACAAATTGTCCATAGAAATGGGTCTGTATTAGTGACCACCCTAGCAAAATGGTAATGCTAGAAAGATCAAAAAGGGTAGGAAGGTTGGAAATGCCATGGGAGACTTCAGTTAATCCCATGCAAAGTGTGCAGTTGTCATACCAAATCATAATATAGAGACCATGTGTAGGTCTTTCATACAGCAGCTTGTTAAGGACAGATTACAACACGGGAGTGAGGCATACTGAGTTCTGTGGAGACACGAGAGTCATGGAGAGGGTGAATAGGGGTCAGAGGTTCCTTTTCTCTTACAGAAACATCAAGTTAAGCCAATAAGATATTTAAAGCATATATATAAAATTGTAAAGAGAGAGACACGCGAGCTGTTCTTTTTCTAAGCAGGGAGCAGACATGTAAAACTTCTTACCAGATGAAGTAAATGCTAAATGTTTAAGGGACTGAAATGTTAACGGAAGACAATTCCTTTGAGTTTATTAAACACACAGAAACCAAACAAATTTTGCTCTGAAAAGTTATCAGAGTTAAAAATGGCTGGAGGCAAGGAGATTATTTAGGGGACTAGTTTGTGTTGGTGCTGTTTTCACTCTTCCTTTGGCTATTGGCCTTTTGGTCACTGCTGGAGAGAGGGTAATGTGCCAGGGAGCCCTTTGGCCTGATCCAGTATGGCCAGTCTTCAGCTCTCATTCAGGTCTCTTGCAATTTTGTTTGGATAAAGTCTTTTATCTTGTAAAAAGGGAAATACAAGGTGCTGGGGAGCTAACATTAGCAAGTTTTTTCGCTTTTTTTAACTGTTTGCAAAGTGGTATAATAGGTTATCTAATCACACTTCCATTTGCTTGTAGGAAAACCACCTGCTATGTATTGCTCTGTATAGGTAATACATGAGTTCAAAGGGGCTGTAAATTGAGCTGTATAGCTGCAATGACTGTAGGAAACTAACAGAAAATATTTCCAATGAAACAAAAATATTGACTTCATTAGTTTTGGCAACAAATGAAGTGTGCTTAGGTTTTTTGTTTCTTTTTTGTTTTTTGGTTGGTTGGTTGGTTGGTTTTTTCACCCATTTGCAACAAGGAAAACACTTTCCTACAGTAGGAAAGCCCAATATAATTGAAATTTTAATTAAAAAAGTGAACAGCATTTTTAGTAAAAGCTTTTTTTTTTTTTTTTTTTTTTTTTTTATTTCAGAATAGACGGCGTAGGGTGGGAGGTACATAGTTTAACTGTATACATGTAGCTAAGCCCCACTTTACTACTTACAGCAGACTTGAGTAAGGGCACTGTTAGATTATCAGTTAATCATAGCCTAGTGATGGTCTTTATGTGAGACTTCTCTTCTGTGGCTTCATATGCTGATGCTAACTAAATCCTTTGAATAGGCTGTTGTTGGTGAACCAAATATATTTGTTTTCCTTGATCATGCTTAGGATCTGTTCAAAAAAACCCAAGTGAGGAAAAAATGGCATAGTTAGATTAGTCTAATGCCGCTGATGATTAATGACTTTAATCCATCTATTTAATAACTGCTATTCTCCTCGGCCATACTGCTAAAGTAAATATTTTGCCATGTTTACCTGAAGTGTAGGCTGCTTATTCTTTGGAAGAGGTTTCAGTGTCTCTTACTCCATGTATAAGTCTAATATTGATGCAGTTATTTCCCTATTCAATCAGTGTGACAGGCATAGTTTCTCAGCTCTGGTGTCTAAATGGTTTGAAAAGACAACAGGATATAATACACACATATATAGTACAGTTAGTGTCTGTGTTATTTCTGGTATGACTCATATTAACTAGTACATCATTCCATGCTTGCTCGGAGATTTTTCTGCTGGGATCCCAATCGTTGTCCAAGGCACCATGCAACCCTTGGAAACAGAGGTGTATTTTGACGACATGGCAGTGCTGTTCCTGCATTTTTTCCCTTTCAGGGCTGCGTACTCTCTTCTGCTCTTGAGTCAGTTCTGTCCTCTTCTGACCCTGCAGTGAGATGCTGGTGGAAGTGATACAAAGCTATTATTTTTACATTTTTTTAGGGGAAAGGAAGTGGCGAGAGTACCCACTCGGGATGGTGGGAGGGTACCCAGATCTCCCCATGCAATAGCAGGTAGCTTTTGGCTAGGATGTGACTTGAAAATAAAACCAAACCAAAGCGTTCAGGTGAGCTACACCCTCTGAACTCTTACAGACAAGAGACAGTTTATTTGGGAATGAGTGTGCTGTCCCTCTGCCCTCCAAGTTTCTAGTACCTGCTATAGGGATGGCTTATCTGCTCATGAACCTGGAAAGCTTACCATGGTAATGAGAGGCACAGTTGTGTTTCCTGTGCCCTTGTCTGCAGTTTGTCACAGTTCAGTAGCTGCTGTGTTTGAGTAAGTTGTCCCTTTAGCATGAATGGCTGGATAACCAGTGCATGAACATTGGCAGCCCTATCCAGGTAGGTTTTTAACTCCTTGTGAGTCAGAGTCCTCATTATAACACTGCAAAATTACACTGTTAGAGAAATGGTGGAGCATGGGAAGAACAGAAACAGGAGGGTTTGTAGGAAAGATGATGTTGTCTGCTGATGGTAGGATGTGGAGATTTGAAAAAGGGAAGAATTCCTTGTGTGTTGCCTGGTATTGGGCAACTTGGACTGCCACTCGATCACAGGATTTACCTGTATAGGAAGAGCTTAGCGTGTAGGTTGTTTATGTGAAAATGTGACCAAGACATAGAATTTTTCTGAATACTACACCAGTACATTATGCACCGAATGTCACTCAGTTTTGAAAAATTCCTGGGGAAATGAGGGGGGACTGTAAGCAAAAGTGCAGCAGCTTTTGATGAGTAGTGTTTCTGGAAGAAAATATTTAATTATTCTTTGATACATTTAATGGGTGATTTCAGGGCAGTGAGTGTCACCTTTCTTTTGGCAGCATGAGTGGCTTACGTCTTTCTTTGACTTTACACAAAATAACAGTAATAATTTTAGGAAGAATCTGGAATGTGTTATAAACACCTTATTTTAGGGAGCTGTGTCTGAGGAACATCTGGAGTACATGAGCCCAAGCTCCACCACAAAGTTTACTTTTGACCTCTGGAATGACTGAGTTTTCAGAAAAATGTTTCCATACCTATGGATTTTTAAAGGCTTTTAAGTATTTGAAGTAATTTATAATTATGAGGGCTAATGAATTCTCGGATCCTAATTCTTCAAACTGTGCTATTACTTTTACATGACCAACATCACAAGGTAGATTTTTTATAACATTTCGGTGTACATCTGGTTTTAAACCCAATACTTTGCTGCGAGGGCAAATATCCTGTGAGGCACTTCTGCAGGAGGCAGACAGAAGGCAACCAGCCTTTGTAGCATGTTCTCAGATAGGAAGAGAGCCACAACTTCAGTAGCACTGGGTGTATAAGATATTCAGGATCAGTGGCCACAGTGGGACTTCTTGAGGCTGTTAACATCAAACTATCTGCAAAGGCTGTCTTGCAGCAGAACCCAGATCCCTCCACATTGTCTAAATGTCCTCCAAGCTCAGTAATTTGGCTTGACAAAAATGCAGATCAAGCTTTTACTCTGAAAGAACGCTCCATTTGACTTCTGGTTGCCCAAGAAAATGAGGGTGATAGTGTTACTGACATTGGGGGAAACCCAGACAGGGCTTGAATGGTGGTTACATTCCTGAGGGCTGCAATGTTGCCATATCCTCTTGTTACTTCTTGAGATTTCCTTATTTAAAGGTTTTGAGCCCAGTTCCCAGTGTGATGTCTAATTAAAACATGTATCCCACCTCTCAAATCATGGTGCATTTGAGGCAATTTTAAAAAATTCAATAAATTAAGCTCTTTAAGAAAGAAGTACATTTGTGCTTTTGCCCCACAGTGAGGATTTCTGATGCTTGCCATAATCTAGACTGGTTCTTTTGCAAGGCCACCACCAATCCAAAAGCAGATCAATATCTTGCTCTCAGTATCTAAAAACAAACAAGTAAGGCTCTGTTAGCAGAAGCATGGAAAGGGAAGAAGGTATTTTGACAGGCTGTTATTCTCAGTCTTTTTTCTGATTAATCTTGCAGTCATGAATTTAAATTTCTGACTCATTTCTAGAATAAAACCACAAAAAATAATTTATTATTACACTACAGTTATTATCAATATGCCACTAGTCATCATGTCCACTATTTTCAGAAAACGAGCAAGCAACACAGATTGCAGTACTTGAATTTACATAGATGGGCCCTGACCCTAGATGTAGCAGTCTGTGAAGATGGGATTGTGACTACTCTAGCCCCTTCACGTAACACATAGTGCTTTGAGAAATAACTGTTTATGCTCCTTCCCAGTCTAGGCTGGATTTGACTTCATTCTGTAGGATCTCTTCACTTTCAGTTTATGGGAATTGGGAAATTGGTTTACTTAACAGTGAATTTCACTTAAATGCCTTGCAAGTGAAATTGTGCTGCAGCCCAGCCCAGCCTCCCTACTTCTCCAGTGGTACCAGCTGATTGGTATTGACAAGATTTCTCTGATGCATAAGTGTTTTTTAATAGAGCTGGCTAAGATGGTTTCCTCCCCTTTCCTTTCAGTAGGCTATAACCTATTTTCTATGATTGCCTCAATTTTTGACTTCCATAGAAACTGGCGTTTAAGCTTGTATATAGCTGCTACAATATTCTTTTGCTCTGGTCTACGTTTCTCTTTGCACAGTGAATCCTGTTTCTGTGCACTTCTGAACAGTGGTTCCTATATCCAGATAATGTTTTTTGCAGAACAGTGTTGTCTGCAACACTGTTCTTATTTCTATTCTAGTTCTTATTCTTTATCTCCTCAGATATCCTGTTTTGTTTTACTAGCTGGTTCACATAATTCCGTTGACATAGAGGTGCTTGCTATACGAAAGAGTATTTCTGAGGTGTGGAAAGTTGTGCAGCTCTTCTGTGATATAAATAAATAAGTTACATGTTTCTTCTTTGAAACATCCAGAAAGTGTCATGTTTTCCCATATTTCTGAAGTAATAAAGGCCTAAAGACAGACCAAAGATCAGAAAATAAAGATTTCTCGATCGATAGAGGAAAAACCATTTCAGATAGAGTTTAGGAATATAGGTGGATATGTCTCTGGGCAGGTCTTGGATATTTTGAATGGTTTTATTCTGGGATATCCATCAAAGTGGAGTATTGGAGCAGTCTGTGTATGTTATTTTTTCAGCAGAAACTGAAACTACCTGCTGCCAAGTAGTTGCAGGTAGTAACAGTTTTTAATGCATCTCGGGTGTGGTGCTGATTTTTCCCCTCCGCTCATATATGTATTTGTTTCTCTTGTTTTTTGTTTTTTTTTTTTTGAGTTGGTATTTGTCTCAGTTAAGCTTTTCTGTAATGTCTGAAAAGCAGATGTTATTGTAGAAGTGCTGAATTGTTTTTAAAAAAGTTGCCATGCATTGCTGTGGAACTGTGATTAAAAGAAATAACTTTGATTTTCTCTGTTTATGTTCCAAGCACCGCAGTGGTAGAATCACTGCTAGTTTTGTATATGCCTATTAACCAAATGAAAGAAAGGATTCAATGGAGTGATTAGTTTTCAATTTAAGCTTTTAAAACTATTGTCTGATGCTTTTTGCAGCCTAGTTACTGAGGGGAATATCCAGGATTTAGTTATTTTTAATTCTATTTTGATTGGGACACTCTTTCCAGATACTGAATCCAGATAAAAGCAGGATACTGGAGGATAATTTAGAAGAAAAGATACTGTGTCCTTAGAAGGCTTTTGTAATTCACAAAGCACAACATTTAATGACTAAATTTGTTGTTAGAGCTCAAATAGCACCAATATCTCAGAAAGTAGTATAAACAGTGTGATCCTAAGAGGATTAGAAGAAAAACATGAGTGCACATGTTCACATGAGGAACCAAAGCATTTCAGAACTCAGGCAGACAACATTGTTTTAGCCATAGCATGAACACAGTGTAACAGATAGATAGGAGAAAGTAGTATAAATGATACTGTTTTTGTAAGTAAATGTCTAAACATTTTTGTAAATAGCTTTTAGAGAAATCTTCGCTTTGAACTGATTATGTTTGGGAACAGGTAAGGAGTAACATTAGTGTACATCTGTGCTATGGGTTTATAAGCAGATTTCTTGCTGCGTGGTGCCATGGTTGTTTTTATCTGTGGTTTTGTCTTTGTACCGCATGATAATTACTTGGTTGATAACAGCAGCCCAATCTGTGCTAGCAACATGTGTTGGTATTTGGTTTTTTGGTAGCTAGTTTGGCGTGTTAGTTTTGGTCTTGCAGATAGGAACTGCTGTCTTGTGCAGCCTGTCTGCTCAGACCTTTTTGCCACCTCTGCATGCAAGCAGCTCTCAAGAGTATGTCTTTGGGCATTGCTGCCTCTCTATGCAATGCAGTCGGATGCTCTTTCCAAGGAGATGATGTTGGGTGTTGTAGTGAGCTGTCTGGGTGCAGTCTCATGGGGGAAACGGGCATCAGGTGTGTCATTCTTATGCAGAAAATCCCAGTGTGGGCAAAGCTGGTGAGCTTTGGGTGACTGCCTGGGAGCAGGTCAGGGCAGACAAAAATCTTAGTTAAGTCGAGCGGAGCAGTATTCAGTTGATGTTGAAGGTATCAGTCAGCAGTGAGCCCCCAGACCGACCCTCCAAGATGGAGGATCCAAACTCACAAAACTACTGTGTTCTCCAGATGTGCTTTATCCAGTTCAAGAGCATCTGATGGATTATTTCTAGGTGTCACATACTGCAGCTGTTACTACACTTGGGCATCTGCTTAAACCACTGTAACAGGTCAATATGTAAAGATGAGATATAGTCTAAAAATCAGTAAATTATAGCAGTCACCTGCATTGTTTCAAGATACATGTTGAAATTGCAAAATCCAATAGGATAAATCTGGAAACAAAAAAGCTGCTGCTGAGACATTTGTAGTCAGCACTTGATTCTGAAGAAGGACATCACAGAGTTTTCTAAATGTTTATGTGTCATTTCAAGCACTCTTATTTAAAACTGGAGCCCTCAACCAATTAACATGAGTGAGGAATGGAGCAGTCAGTGAGCCCTTTCTTTTCTCATTCTCTGCTCTCTTGAGTCTTTGCTTCCAGGTTGTTTCTGTGTCACTGCCCTGTTTAAATATAAAGCGAAAGACAAGAAGCTTCTTCTACAGATCACATGGAAAGGTTTCTGTCTCTGGCTTTGATGATAAGTGCTGCGCTCAGAAGATTGCATAAGGGCAAAGAGGTGTTGGAAGGAAACAGTTTGGGCAGTGTATAGTGAATAAAGCCTTTTTTCATTGAAGAAAATGGTTTATGTTTGTGCAATCATCCTTTATTTATGTTTGCCATGTTCCTTCCCAAATGAAATAACCCAAACCAAGCGTCACACTCAGAATGGGGGAGAAGGGGCCTCCTCCGACTTTCTCTGTGCACAGCTTTTTAGATTTAGACTGTTCTCAAAATAATATTGGTTGGTTGGTGGTTTGTTCTGTTTTGAAGGAAAACTTTTGTTATAAGCAAGTAATGTTTTTTATGGGGTCTGCCAAGTGAGGTGATAAAAACTTTCTCTATTGGTCTGCAGCTCTTGCTGTGGAAAAAATAAACTTTCTGAGTAGCTCCACGTAGGAAACTGTGCCACTGAGGAGTGGAGTTTTTCTCAGCCTATTTACATAATTTCTGCAGCACCAGTACAACTAAGCAAGGAAACAAGAGCATGTTTGCAAATGCTTTCAATTCCCAGCATTCCTGCATTCTTCATCATTCTCTGCAGTGTCTCTCACTTGGGCTGCGAAGGTTACGTGTCTACCTGCCTTGGTGGTGTGGTGGTATCTTCTAAGGATAAAATAAGCCTGACTGCTGCAGCATTTTTTTGTTGTTTTTTTTTGGCTGAGTCCAAAAATGGCTTTATAATAAACCATTTCTTGCTGGCTGGGCTTGAAAATTACATGCGAGAACTTTGTGTAGATCATGAGCCCAAAACCCCATGGTTATTCTGTGCTCGTAGTCAAAGTTTTTTAACCCAGTTTACAAATGCTTTGTAAATAGTTTAATCTAAAAATAGTCTGATAATACTTCATTAGTCACCCGTGTCCATCTGTCACCCTTCCTGCTCTCGTGAGTTGGCAATTAGATTATACAAAGCAAGCTCAAAAAGACGCTAAAAAGCTGGCTGCTGCGGGTTTAAAAGAGAAAACTCCAGCATTGCTAAAAGTGCTAGAAAATAATCCTTACCAGAATCCCCCACCCTATGAAAAATTAGTCGGT
>JANHGB010021754.1:0-10898 GCA_026283785.1 Coracopsis vasa | reverse complement strand
TATTGTGAGATCACCCACATGAAGAGGATGTTTATTGGATTGTTTGAGTGATTGCTTCCTTTCTTGCATTTTTGGCAAAGCTTTTGGGCACTGGAAAAAGTAAATGGACCAAAAAAGTCTTATTCACCTCCCCACCCACATTGTCAGCCATGATTATATCAGCTATGATATAATAACACATGTTTAAACATTTTGTAAGTAAGGAAGAATTTTAATGGGTGATTATAGTGCAAGCTTATGGTATAGCTTGTGACTAATTTTGCAGTGGCTGTAGAAAAGGTATTAGATGGCTCAGGGAACTGAGTGTGGGCTCTGGATCATTTCACCAGCCAACAAAAAATAGTAGTGGTTTACAGTCCAATAACTATATACTGATTTATCTGCTGTAAGTGTCCCAGTGTAAGTGTAAATGACGAAAGACCACAGCTGTATCTAGCCACCTAGTAAGGGAGGAAAAAGGCTGAACATAGAGGGAAGCCAACCTTCCCTCAGAGTAGGTGTCTGATTAAAGCTGGGTGTTGGTGGAATGTTGAGGACACATAGGAGTTTGTTGAGGTATATGGCTAGGTAATGTTTACAAAGTGCTGTGAAGATATGAAGAGCTATAAGAGCGTTGTCTTTGTTGCTTTGCATATGTTAGTAAATATAAAAGGATATGAATCCTGCTGCTAATCTGGTCTCTTTATTTGCCAAGTGCAAGCTCAACTTTCAGCAGAGTCCAGTAGCAGAATATTTATTTAGTCTGGAACAGAGACACATTGCTATTTGCTTTCCTCACTATTTATACAGATCTGGTTATAAGAGGAAACCTTTCCATGTTATTCATCACATTGTTTTTTGAACTAATTTTAGGGCTGCTCTGCAGTTCCATCTTGGCTTTATTTTCTTTTTCCATGCAGTTAAGTAATGCATGAGGACCAGCCCTCGCTCCTCTACATTGCAGTTTAGCCCTTGTGCAGAAAGGAGCTCCTTTGATCCTGAGTGTCCTGCATAGGGAACAAGGGACGGGGTATCACTGCAGCTGTTGCAGTAAGGCCATTGGGCATGGGCTGCCTGTTTGCTGCCCCTCACAGCACTAGGAACATGGTGCTGGAGGACTGTAGCTGTGCTCCAGGAGATCTCCCTCACTCCAATGTAACAATGGTTCTTGGAGAAGATTCATTGGCAAGTGGTTCAACTGCTGAAGTTTAGACACCTAGGCTGGACCTCCTTCAATGAAGAGAAGTAGGTCCTCTGAGTCACTTCCGGGAGAATTTGCTCCCTTCTAAGTACTGGTCAGCACACTTTTTGCAAGTAGGTGGTATTTTAAACGTCTAATTTCAGTGCTTAAAGTTAGTGAAATCCACAGCCTGTGTATGGACTTGCAAGGTGGATTTCATGCCCTGAACCAGAAAATTCACGTAAGTCACATAGAATCATCCAGACAATAATGACCAAACAAGCAGACGCTGGGATACTGAGCTATATGTAGACTGTTACGCGACCATTTATTGATCATTTATTCATCTTTGTGGGTCACTGATAATTTCCAGCAGGGTGGCCAAGGCAGATAGAAAGCAGCCACAAGGAAGGCAGATGCTGAGTGATGAGGTGCTACTGATGTTTATCCAAATTCCATTTTGCAATAAAATCGGTAGAAAAATTGTATGCTTCAGGACTCCTGGATGCATTCAAGTTACAGTAAAAGTCTCCAGCAGCTCAAGAGCCCTTTTCTAAGAGCATCTATCTTTATATGGTGGACTTCTTTTTCTACTGCTTTGAAAGTATGAATGGTCAAGAGAAGAAAGTGACTGCTTGTAGAGCATTAGAAATCCACTCTAGCTTTCATCACTTAGTGGGATCCTAGGTCTGTGTGCTAGAAAATTAAGTGCTTCTTTTCCCACTCTACAATTACATGTCTTATTAGACCACAGTTCCTGTGGCACTAGCAGACATCTTTGTCTGATATCTCCCCATTCATCACTGTGGAGGGAAGATGTCAGAAGGGATGTCTGTACCTGGGAATGGAACACATTACTGAGATTCCTCAGCTGGTGGGAATATGCCCAAGTCGTGCAGATTTACCAGTTCAAGTCCCAAATCACAGAGACTGAATTCATGTAACAGTGCTTCTGAAACAAGGGTTGTGAAACTGGGTTCAGTGCCATGTGAACACAGACTGCTTTGGAACCTGAGCAGTGTCATATCCAGGTACCTTCCTTCCATCCCCACAGCACTTCTTGCTCATATTAAGGGATCCTCTGCAGGCATCTCTAGCTCTTTTAAGGTTCTGTCTGAGATTTTATCATGCTTATGCAGCATAGCACATCCCTAACAGGCTGCATATTCTGGCCCTCAGGGCCAGGGAGAAATAAGTCTGACCCTTGCATGAGTTGTTGTATTGAGACTGCACATTAATCTCACTAATGAGAATGCTCTACCTAATCAGCTCCATTTTCTAGTATGTCCTTGTCACCTCCTTTTCCACATCAAATAAGAAGAGGATTAGGATTGAGAGTAATTTTTTTTTTTCCTGTAGAGGAAATCTAGAACCAATCTATAAATATCTGATGTCTGACTGTCCTAATGAAAGTAAGCTTCATGTCTACATAAACTAGGCTCTTTCTCTTAGTAATTTCCATATAATCCACAGGCAAGTCTACATGAGAGAGCATGTTGTTCAATTTCGAAATTGCCTGTATCCACACCTCTGTAGAAGAGAAGCAGTTATGGGAGGAATGAATAGATGTGACATCAATCTTGACATCTTTGATCTTGATCACAAACTTGAAGGGTGGGTGAGGTAAGCCAGTATATAGCCAGGACAATGGTCAAGAAGGACAGAATCTTGCTCATTCCGTTACTGACTTTGCTACAGCTGAATTAAAACACAGCGTCGAAGCAGGCTGATAGAAACTAAGCAAATCTCCACAAAAATGGAAGTGAGGAGCAGGAAGAAAATGGAGAGAAAACTCCTATGCTTAGGAAGCTGTTGCAAGAATTTTAACAAGTTAGTGACTTTTCCAGGGGTGTGCAAGTTAGATGAGCTCTCGCTTGCAGAGACTGGTCTCTTCTTATGTTCTTATGCTATCGCCTACATAAGGAAAGACTCAGACCTGAGGAGAGCAGCAGTTCATGTCTTTTATTAAACCAAGTTGTTTGGGTTTTTTTTGTGAAAAGTTTTATGCCCATGCCTAGAAAAACCTACTGAAATTTCTAGGATGTGGGGGCACTTTGTAGAACAGCTGCCTATGGGCATGAGAATGCGAGGAGAGCTTGACAGGGTTTATTTCTACAAAGTTCCTCCTAGCCACTGTTGTCACTGCCATTCTCTTCTCTTTGACAGCAAGGGCAAATATGACCATGGCTCTGTCTTCTGGGCACAGAGCAGTCTGCCTTCATCCCTACACTCCAGTGGCTTCATGCCATTAACCTAATTGTATCAGACATTGGAACTAGTGAAGCCTTTGACTTGTATATCTGACTGGTAAAACTACATAAAACTTCATAAAATAAAGAAATCAAAAAAGTTTTTCTGTGGACAACTCTATTAGTAATTAAATTAAGGAACAGATTGTGAATCTACTGAATTTGATGCATGTCTAGGCAGCAGCTGGCTTATGAATGGAAGAAAAAGGTTTAAGCAGTTTGGCCCATCAAATGAATGTTCACATGACTGTGTTATAACTACAGATTAAAATAAAACTGAAATCAATTACGAATTCAAATTCTACTCATCAGAATGTCATTCTCACTTTTCCCCATACAGCAGGGTCCACTCTGTTTCTGTGCATTTTGCACTTGCAAAATCCAAGGCGTCTGCAAATCACGGAAAACTGAGAATGATTAGTATAACAAAAAGGTGTTATTTATAGCAGCTTACCACTTATTTATTATTTCCAGTTTTCCAGTCAATGAACACAAGCCCTATCACAGAAGGCAGTGATAAAATACAGTGACTTCGTCCTTCATTCCAGTCTGATACCATTGTCAATGAGACTTCTGCTTCTTTTCTCCAAATGGCTTTTACAGTCAATGGCACTTCTTAAAGGGACACTGGCAACCTGAAGTGCATTTGGTTTCAGAAATTAATACAAAATATTTTCAGATACTGCAGCTACTCGTGATTCCTGTCACTTGGTGCCTCAGGGCTTTCTTTTTTGGATTAAGCTATACCTTCTTCCTTTCCTTGTTCCCATATAGAAGATGTATACAAGCTGAATATTACTTTTTCATGCTATCATCCTGTAATGCTGAAGTTGAGGTGAGCTTAGCCAGAAAATCCAGCTGCTGAAGGATTTTCCTGGTTTTGGCTGGGATACAGTTAATTTTCTTCCTAGTAGCTGGTGCAGTGCTGTGTTTTGGATTTAGTATGAGAACAATGCTGATAACACACTGATGTTTTAGTTGTTTCTAAGAAGTGCTTACCCTCATCAAGGACTTTTCAGTCTCTCATGTTCTCCCAGTGAGGAGGAGCACAAGAAGCCAGGAGGAAGCAGAGACAGGGCACCTGACCCAAACTAGCCAAAGGGGTATTCCATACCACAGTACATCATGCCCAGTATATAAACTGGGGGGTGTTACCCGGAAGGGTCCGATTGCTGTGTGGGTCATGCTGGGTATCAGTCAGCGGGTGGTGAGCTGTTGTGGGTCTTACTCATAAAATCATAGCATCATAGAATGGTTTGTTTTGGAAAGGACCTTAAAGATCATTCAGTTCCAACCAACCTGTCACGGGCAGGGACACCTTCTTCTAGACCATGTTGCTCAAAGCCCCATCTAACCTGGCTTTGAACACTGCCAGGCATGAGGCAGCCACAGTTTCTCTGGGGAATCTGTTCAAGTGCCTCACCACCCTCAGAGTAAAGAATGTTTTCCTAATATGTAATCAAAATCTTCCCTCTTTCAGTTTAAAGCCATTTACCCTTGCTCTATGCCTATACACCCTTGTAAAGAGTCCCTCTCCAGATTTCTTGTGGGACCACTTTAAGTGCTGGAAAGCTCTCTTTTTTTTGTTATCTCCCTTTTCGTTACTGTTATCATTGGGTTTATTGTTATTATAATTGTATTTTACTTAATTTCAGTTATTAAACCATTCTTATCTCAACCCATGGCTTTTATCTTTTTCTTATTTTCCTTCCCATCCCAACGGGGGAAGGCAGGGAAGTGAACGAGTGGCTGTGTGGTACTTAGTTGCCAGCTGGGGTTAAACAACAACAAGGACCATGCCCTAATCCTCCACAAGGAATGAATGGAAATGTGTACACAAAGAAACCGTGACCAAGCCCAAGATTTTCCATCCATTTCAGCTACAATAACCCCAGTGTTATTTGTGGTTACACCAAACCAACAATTTTCCAAGAAGAGTAATTTTTTACAGTGTCTTTTTGAAGTTTAAACATACTACATTTAGACTTTAAGTAGTTTGTCCAAATGAGATAGATAACTTATATATGGTGTGGACTGGCTCATACACATAAGGCCTTGCCCTCGTAATAAGCAATAATATTGCTTGTTAAAATGCAATTTCTTCACAGAGGTGATGTATCTTCCCCTTTCTACCCAATCCACAAAAAAGACACCCAATAAAATCAAGCAGAGCTATGAAACAGATTGACTGAAATGAACAGAAAGGGATTAATGACATCTGGAGCTATGACAACACAATCCTAACCCCAAGCAAAGCCCAAGAGAAAAGAACTGCCTGTGAGGTCCATGAGAGGGTTGTTTTTGCAGTCTGTGCTAAGCACAATTCATTTGAAAATGGCAATGTGAAATTCCCAGGTATGTTATAACAAAAACAAATCCATAGAAGTTTTTTCCTAACTTGTACTGATCTGTGCTAGTGTGCACCATATCCTTGACTAGAGTGAATGTGTGTAAATCCTTTGAATTAGCTTATCTGTACCAGCTCAGGGCCTAGATTTAAGAGCTATGCTTATACTGGTAGATGAAACAGGTTCATGGCATCATGAAATCATGACTAGCCTGCTTTTCAGCAGTTTTAGCTTGTATCAGCTAGTGCTCCATTGAACAATACCCATCACAATTTGGGCAGCAGCACAATCCTTCCAGCTGACATAAAAACAATGGCAGATATTCTGGGGTAAAAACAGAATTTGTCTTTCACTACTTGATGTAGCCTCACATGCCACTGGGTGACATGAGCAACATCTAATCTTAACTGTTCTGCAGTTTAGTAGCAGTACAGAAATAAGAGTTGTAGTACTGTTTGTGAGAACAATCACAGGGATAACCAGCAAGATTACATCAGATGTCTGCACATTATTAAAGACATAACTGAAGAGCAAGAAACAAGGAACTTCACTCCTTTGCCCCTTAGGCTTATAAAAGAAAGGACTAATCAGAAATTCTTTTCAGAAATAGCCTTCTGAGATACTAAGCAGATTTCTATAAACTGAGCTTCCTCTCTTCTTTGTCAAAGTATTGAAATGAATTTGCTGTCTGCTAAAACTGTAGAGTTCTCATCATCTGACTTGGCACTTGGGAGCAGAAATATCTCCCATTGATCTCTGATGTTGGCTTACAACCAACACGAGTTTTCTTCAAAAGCAAATCCTGAGTTCATAATCATGAGTATTCAGCAGTTCATATCCCATTACTGAGAGTTACTAACTCAGTCAGAGAATGATCCCATGAGAGCAATATATCCTAAACACCCTGAATTCTGAACATAAAAGTTCACATTGAGCTGTTCAGAAATGAGACATGAAAAGTATTCACTCATAGGAAGTATTCAGTATTTTCTTATAGTAACAATTGAATCCTCAATTTTTATTCACGTGGTGCTTATAACCAGAAATGTTGTTGGTAACTCAGAGTATATAGCCACTGTTTGTGTTATGTCGTGGGACCTCAGTGCTGTGCTGGGCAGCTCAGTGCTGCTGAAGGGAATAGCCTTCAACCAGCTCTGCAACCCCAAATATGTATTACCAGTGTACCTGTGCTGAAATTGGTGGGAAGCAGTGATTCCATTCTCTTTTCTTTGATTATCCATGGCTGATGCAATCTAGATTAACATTGTTAGTAAAGATTTACGTAGCCCTAGCAATCTCTACAGTTTTATCTGAGAATGCCACCACACCTGTGAGGCTTATACGGTTTCATACCTTCCATGTATGAATCACTGATCTATAGAAATACCTGAGCCCAGCAAATTGTTACTTAAATATGTGAATCGGTGTAGGTAAACACCTCGCCAAGAAGCTCAGCTGTGCAATTGAATGGTCAGAAATCTGAGTAACTCTGGAGGTCAAGGCTTCCATCTAGTGGTAAAACTGAAAGGTGCAGAAGGAGCAAGTGATTGGAATGAGGATGGCTGAGGTCCATGAGAGAGTCCTCCTGGTTTCTAAAGATAGCTGACTGAGGAGAAGAGCAAGAAAATGAAAGGAGAAAAAAAGCCAGGCAACCCACAGCATCTCCGAGGCTTGATACAAGCATTACAGTTCAGGAAAGAAGGGAATACAGTTCACTGTGGTGGGTGTTGTAAAGTCAGGCAGGATGTTCTGCAGATGAACTGGCAGTAGCGGGGTATACTGCACGAGCTGTGAGCACAACCCACAGCTTCAGGCATGGCAGAAAACAAAGCCTGGTCTCTGCGTGGTGATCTATATTTTCAGATTTCATTTTTCAGTAAAACTATATCTTTCATGGAGGGTGAGGAGAATGACATTTTCCAGATTATGATCATCCTGTCAAGCGGTTTTGATAATCTTTTTCTCTCAAATGGTTTAGAATTGTAATCCGGCTCATAATCACTTCTGCAAGGATATGCCAAAAAGAAGAAACAGAGCCCTTTTTGGAAACTATAATGACATTATAGACTCTGCAACAGCAGTGCTTTGTAAACAAAGAGGTCTGTGACCTTGTGGAGGTAGCTTTTGCAAGATTAGCCTACCTCTTTCCCCTCTAGACACCTCCCAATTCCCCAAACATCCCACCCAGCCACCACAGAACAATACCTGATATCCAGGCACACATCCAGACACACTGGGGAGGAATCTAAACGCGTATTTCATAAGCACATCAACAACCATAACCATATTCACTATGAAAAAAATGAAGAACAGTGACAGTGGAGTGACAAAAGATAGTGTTCTGCATACTGTTGAAGTCAATAAGGTGAACTGAAGTGAATTAAATTATGAACTCAGTTTCTGCTGCCTCATGTTTTCAGACAATTGAATTTCTCTTTATGCAGGAAGAATTATGGGTGATAGATTGCACTTCATTTCCACTGCATCGAATTTTCTGGATGTTCCTGTTGAGCTTAGCTCCAGTGAATGTGTTAAAAGATCCTCCATGAAGTCCTTGCTGACTGTGTTCTGATTCAGAAATGCAGTGACCTTTGCTTGCTGCCAGCTCTGACCACGATTTGATCTGTTATTTCTGCCTGTGCATTTCTGTAACTACCACAGTTTCCTAGAGATGCTTTTTCTTAATAATGGTTTTAGAAAAAAAATCACAAGAGGAATGAAGGCTACCTCAGTCCTTTCCATTCTGAAGTGCAGCAGCTGGTGACAGGTCTCTTTACAACTTCTGTGCAGCCACTGATTTAGAATTACATGTTTTTCCTCATATTCAGATCCCACACAGCAGGTCAGCTACTGTGGAAGATGACATCAATTGACTGAAAATTCATGGGAGGATATAAACAAACTCTCTTTGCCCCTGCAAATAACCACAGTTTGAAGAAGTTTATGATTTAACTGTTCACTGTTGATATAGGGGAAATGCTTTTTGAAGTTTCCCCCATCCTTTAAACGTGTCTCACTGAATACAGACTGGCATGGCTGTGTTACAAGCGCAGTGGAAGCGTAGGTGGGAAGTGAGTAGAGGCAGAAGATCAGACTAGCAGAGGAGAAAGAATTCATATTTATCAGTAACAGTATTTCTTGTTAACATTGGCAAATGAGCAAGAACAACATGGAAACTGAATCCTTCCACTTATTTGCTGACCAGTCAGAGAGAGGCAACCAAAACTAGTCCTGCCAATCCTGGCTAATGATCAGTAAAACCTCTCCCATTCCAGCTGCCCATGAAGTAGTAACAACAGTTGCTGGAGCAGATGGCTGGTTGTGTGCACTTATAGTAGTGACAGCATTATAGGACTCAGTCCTTGTAAGGTGTCATTGAAGGTGTGGCTAGTTATGTTGAAAGGTCCTGACTGGCTCTTCATATTCCTTAGCATGACCAAAGTTGTTCCAATTAGAAACTGCTTTTGCAGGTGCTGAAGGAGATGAACTAGGAGATATATTTAAGAAATGTATAGGAAAAAGAATAATTCTTTTTCATTAATTATGTCATGGCAGCAGGGGCACAGGCAGGGCAGGAACACTGTGTGTTAGGCTGTATACAGATATATTTTTGCCCAGTGACATAGTGATCTGAGCAGAAGAATAGTTAATATACTAAAAAAATCCCTATTGGGAGTTCAAGATATACTTCTCTTTCTTTCCATCCTCCCTAGTGTCCCTATGATGTGTCATTTGTACATTCCCAGACAAACTGCTTCTTTGCTTCTTCAGTTAAACTACTCTCTGCCCTCTTTCACTGGATTAGCAGAGTAAGAAATAGAAATGGGAATTAGGAATCCAAGGGCAGCTATGAGAATGCTTGCAGGTATTGTGAGTGGGCTTTTTCTGGAGATGACAGATATGGTCTGGCAACTCTGTGACCTACCAAAAGATCCATACTGTCCCCTCTCATAAATCCTCCTTTGGACTTTCTTTGTGGGAAGGATAAATGGTGCATTAGAATTTAATTGGAATGAGAAACAGATGATCCAGTTAAAGATCAAGACAGACAGGTCATTTAACTGTTTGACTTCTATAAACTAATTTGAAGAACTGCTGCTTACAACATCCATTCCTCATTGAGCTATGGTGAAAGAATCTTAGAATATGATAAATATATCACATTCTCCTTGCAAAGATTTTATCAATGGGTAATGGATGTGACAGGCAACAAGCTAGACATCGCAATAATTCTTCAGACATCTTTGGAACCAAAGACTCAAGAGGCGAGACAATAACTAATCCAACAAAGAATAACAAAGCTTTGAAAGGTCCTAACAGTGTTTCTGCTAAAAGGACATGAATTCTTCCAATGAAACAAGCAAAGCCAACTGGTTGTCCCTTGACCCTGTGTGACAGAAGACAAGACAAAGTTCCCTTGTCAAGCTTGTCACAGAAATAGAGATTTTAATGACAGCAGGATTATTTGAGGAAGCATAGGGAAGGAGGAGGCTATATAGAGCAGGAGTTAAGTGTGGTAACCTCTCACCCTCTGAAAATGCTGCCAGGCAACACCTATAGAGGTAGCCTAAAGCACAGGATGTTTCATTGAAGTGCATTTTATCACTTTGTCCTAGGGTGCTCACAAAACTTTCCCAAAAGTGATGCCAGAAGAAATAATAAATAAATAAATAATCAAAGAATTGACTGTTATTTCATTTGTGTGATCATTTCCTAAGCATTTCTCTGTACATGAATGACATTTCTTTATTTTTGCATGCCTGATAGGAATGCAGTCACTGCTTTGGTTGGTCCCAGTCAGTGCTTATGCTGCAAGAAAACCTATTCAGTGAATGTAAATTTTGCATGTGGTGAAAATTTATGGAGAATATGCAGGGTCTAAGTCAAATGGAAATACTTAGATTCAAATTTAGATTAGATGGAAAGATGATGCTCCTGATTTACCAAAAGTATGATTCATCCTCTGGCAGGAGCCTTGATTTTCTGACTCAGCTGGTTTTGCAGGTCAGTGTTGCCTGGGTGACAGCACAGCTCAAGTGTGTACCCAGAAAAAGAATGATCCCTGTTAAATCTGATGTAGGTGACGCATCTAGATTTCGCTGCACTTATGTCTAAATCAGCTCAAATGAAAATCTTTAGCTT
>JANHGB010021752.1:0-15784 GCA_026283785.1 Coracopsis vasa | reverse complement strand
TAATAAAAACTACAGATAGATGGCATTTGATATTTTAGAGCATGTTTAACCGCAATGCTGATGGTAAAAAGAAGCTCGGAAGGAATATTACTCACTTTAACTCTGCATTTCTGGTGAAAGCAATACATCTGTTTTTTCTTTGGCAACAGTGTGGACCTCTTTGCTGTATGTCTAAAGGTAGGCAGGTCAGGTAGAACGGGTTTCTGCACGTGCTATAGATGTTTTCTATGCCTTTGGTTGTTACTTTGCAGTATCTCTCATACTTACTTAGCATATCGATGCAAAACACTCATGGCCTTTTTTACTTCATTTTTAATGGCTGTTTTTAGTTTTTGAGAACATTTACTGCTAAACATAATTCTGCTCTGGTATCAAAAGCAGTGCAATTAATAGCTTAGGGTGGGAATCGTTGAATGTAGGATTTCAGTCCAAGGAAGAAAGGAGAGAGACAGGAGGAGCTTAGGTGGTTACAAGCATAGTTTCTGCAAAGGGAGGTAGAAGTGACATATGTAAAATGTGTGTTGCTTTAACATAAGGTCAAGTTTATGGAAAATTTGAGAGCTGTGGTATGTTAATTTTATTTTTTATCCCTCTTCACATGACTTGTCAAAAATGAGACTGTTGCTGCAGCCTCCTAGATGAGATTAGTGTGGTTCTTTACTGGCTGTGCCAGGAGCAAGGATGGACCAACCACCGTTAATAAACAGATTGAAATAGTAATTGGATACCCAAGGGTATGATCTGCCCTAAGCAGTCCCTTAGCAAGTGGTGGAAATAGTCTCTCTTTTGGCAAACTTATTTCAAAGAGAAGAAGATTGAGGGCTGGAGTTAACTTTCTTCCCATAGACAGGGACAGAGCTTGAGGACAACCCTCCTCTGGCAGGTTCATGTGAATGCATCTGTGTTGCTCAGATTCATACCGGAGATGACACTCTTAGTATATTTAAAAAGACAGTGTGCTATGTCAGTAATGAATCTATATAAATCCCAGAGCCAGAGAAACCACAGAAGCTGCTGAGCTTTTTCCATGCCATGCTGTGAGGCAGTTTCAGTCGTGGTAGTCACAGCCTGTGCTCTGCTGCTTCCTCTCCTGCTCACCCATCCCTACAGTGCTGTGATTTTGTTCCTGGAAGGCTCCATATGTAGATGCACTCTCTGTGACTCAACTGCACAATAAAAACAAAGCAAACCCAAGGCTACCTTCAGTATACAACATAGATTTGTCACTGAAATGGTGTTGCTGTAGTGCATTTTACTTCAATTGTTCTTATGTTTAGGTTATTTTTGTAAAGGACTTGAAAGAATTAGTTGTTGCTCATGTTATAGATGAGTAAAAGCATGTCAAGAGAACTTGTCCTTTGTAGTGTTGCTTGAAGTTTGCTTGTTGACCTGTAAGATCCTAAGGCAGTGCTGTCAACCAGTCATTAAGATAGCTGACATTTCAGTCATGATGAAAAAACCTAAATCACACTGTGGGTGGTGCTCCTTTGTCTTTGAAAAATAGGATGACAGAGGCTATGAGTAGGAGAGCAGAAACTACACCTATAATACAAACCATAGACTACTTCTGTCATACCTATGCAATGGACTTACAGTATTCTTTGTCTGTTATTTTAGGATCCAGGGTGTCTTACTTGAGTTCACTAATCATTTTTTCAACCTAAGGTTCTTCAGTGAATTACAGTTGGGTCATTTAATTTCACATGTGACGTGCTTCCCTGAATAAAAGGGGGTCTGTGTCTACAGTTGCTATACATGTTAACTTACACATAGATTGTGTCCTTATGTGAGTGTTATAACATATGTATGTCCAGTAGTTAGTGAAAACCTTTTTTATGATAAAAAAATATATTCCTTCTGGTATGTTGCCAAAGTGCAAACAAGTTATTTACAGTGTTCTGACAGAATCATCTGACGGTGGGGTGGAAAAGAGGCCATTGGGTCTGAGCTAATACTGTAAAGAGACTGAAATGTAAGGGAAACAACTGTTGCAGAGGAATTTTTGGCTGACTTTGCAAACTGAAGAAAACTTTTTAGCTTTGTTTTTGTAGTAAATTGTTGATTGGACCCAAGAGCTTCCTTTACTCAGAGGTCTAAGTGCATCTGAAATTGTTTTCTTGTACAAGAAGCTTTGTTGCACAACTCGACTGCTCTGTAACCTCAGCAGCATAGTTACTGTTAAAATTGTTCCTTGGCTTACTGATGGCAAAGATTAGAGGAAAAGCTAACTGCAGTCTATAGAGAACTTATGTTGATTGCAGAGAGATCATTTGTACATTATGTTATCTTGGAAAATGTTCTTTCCTATGACCTAGATGAGCTTATCTTGCAATACCCTTTCCTTTATGATAACATCCTTAAGTGGCTTTAAAGGGGGAAACAGAACTTTTTAAGTACAAAGCAGTTTTAAATGGAGTCAAAGTAGGTTACATGTTCATGAGCCTGCTGCAATGAGTTGCATAACATTCAACACCTTAATGGCTGGTTGTCAGTGAACCAAGTGACTAAAAAGCAGGTACAGATAGCATTTGTTCCCTGCTAATGCCAGATCCTCCCATCAGTCCCTGCTTCTTACTGTTTTCCCCCTCTGAGCCAAAAAGGGCAGGTTAGAGTTGCTGGTGGGTTTCTAATAGTGATGCTCCTGCACTGGACAGAGGATCTTTTTCCTGCCAGTAAAGTAAGTGCACCACCCTTACTGTGTTCAGTCCCTGCTGGATGAGGAAACTACACCCCAGTCATCAGTCTTGCCTAACAGGTGTGTTGAATGCTCAAGTTCTCTGCTTTCTGTTGTTAAATGCTGTGATTGCTTGTCTTAGATGTTACTGCCTGCTGGGTCTCCTCTGAGCTTCTTCAGCCTGCTTCTATGATTAATTGATGCATTACTATTTTTTTCTTTTTTTTGTCCCCCTGTGCTCCCTAAAATCTGGACCTTTTCAGCTGAGCCTGTAGAAGTGGATGTGCACAAAACCTGCACTGACTCTGTAAGCACTGAGTGCTGCATAGATATGATAGTTCTGCACCAGAGCTGGTCTTTGTTTTGAATGCAGCTGTTAGGGGCAGAGTGTGTTCACTGCATCCTGTATGGTCCAGGTCCTGCAGTGTCTTTGAAGGGTCAGTCGGTGTAATGTCTTTTTACTAATTTAGGAGAGTCAGCATTTTGTACAGCAGCTCAGAGGCTTACTATTTGCCACTGTATTAGCACAGAGTAGGTCCCACTTCAGTATGGCGCAAGAAAGGGAAGAGGATAGCAGCACGCCCTAATGGTCAGTGGGTAGTTAGTTTGCTCAGTGGAAAGTTAGGTAGCAAATGGAAATGCATTTTCCCAGCCATCTTTATGATTTGTGCATTGTTGAGTTCTTTTTTCTTAAATGGTCAACTGCTGACTTAGACACTGAGGTGTAGATGATGTTTTCAGCAGGTCTGCGTTGTCACACTCCTGGCTTTGGTTACCAAGTCCCTACCCTGCCAACCACTCTACGCTCTTGATGCAGGGAGGGCATCTGCAGACAGTAATGGAGGAGGAAGTGCCTGACTCAGTGGTTGCCCCAGCAAAACCCCAGGCAACCAGCTGGAAGCGCTATGGTTGCAGCATTGCAGTGAGAGAGCAGTTGGAGGGACTGAGCTCAAATCAAAGGCTCTTCTAGAAAGCAGGTGTGTCCAGCCCACTGCCCTTGAGCACCTGGGACTTGAAAGTTGTTCTCATGCAGCTGCTAAGCCATGGTCACGTCCCAGGAGTTGTGGTAGTCTGAGTAAGCTGAGCTCATTGTGAGGCATCCTGTGCTTGCTTATCAGCCAGAAAGGGGTCTGCTGTTTGTTTTTACAGCTCTGGGCTCTGTGACTCTTTTGTTGTGCCCTTTTCAAATCAACAAATCTGTCTGCTTTTAGCTTTCCCTTAGAGCTGAATATGGGAATATTCAGGTTTTAGGATCATTTTCTGTAACTTTTGTCCAAGACACTCCTGGAGTAGGTACAGTTCAACTCTGCCTACAGCTTAAGTGATTTACAAGTAATGCTATGCTGTCGTCTTTGCTTTGTGTAAGGAATTGCAATGTAAATGCTGTATAATCATGCATGAAAAATAATGTTTGTGGAAATGCTGTCTTGAAGGTCATCTTTGTTACTGCCCAGATAGGTCTGTCTGTAGGCACGTTTTGATGTAGTAATACCATCAAGTTAATGTTTAAAAGAAGAGCTAACAGTTTACTTCAGTAGATAGGAGTACCAGGCATAGTTGCTGATGATTGGGAATTTTAATTTCTCATAACTTTTCTTAAGATTGATGTGCTACAACTATATTTATTGAATCTATCAGGATTGTTTATGATTTATCTCAAGATCTTTGTATGTTTGCAGAGGATCACTTAGCAACAGCCTATTGCACAGTGAGGCTGCCTACGACATTCTCATGCTAGTATGATGAACCATAAACCAGTGAGGAAACACCCAGAAACAGCAATTAAATAGAAATTTAAAGCAAAAGAAAGCAACTCACTTCCATGTTTCTGTGTGTGACTAAACTTCTTTGCTTTTCAGTCTTCACTTACATGATTATCGTCCTGATAGAATGATGTTCTCTGCTTCTGTAGATGTTCATGGGATGTTTACAGCTGTTGTAATGGAGCATCTCTTGAGTATTTAAAATAGAAGGAACTATTTGATATTAAAGCAACTGACACGTTAATCTGTTAAATCTTCTTAATTAGTGCCTCATCAAGTAACAGCTAAGGAGTAAAAAGTTCCCTTGAGGGGTCTGGACTGGTATTCCAACTCTACAGCTCTGTGCTAATGCTGTGAGACTGCTGTTTCTAATAATCAAATTTTCTTATATTGAGAGTGGTGGGATTTTTAATCTTGTTTAGGTTGCTGTGGGTTTTTTGAGATCAAGAGGTATTGTAAGTTGAATTCTGGACATCTGCATATTTCAGGGCATTTATTTTTGTATACTGATACTAATAACTTGCTTGACTTAAATGATTTAGCTTGCACTTGTGGAGGTGAAAGTCAAATGCAGGCAGAAAACATTTTATCTTTTAAAGGTTGTTCTCGGGGTCTGAGTTAGGGACAGTAAAAGAATGGGAAATGCCCCAAGTCTGCATGTGTTAAGCAACAGTAACTTGACAGGAACAAAGCTGATACTATGTTTATGGATCTTACTGATTGGAGAGGAACTTAATAGGTGGGGGAAATGTTGAGTGTTGAAAGATAGTGCTTTAACATTTTTTTCTGATTCTGGGATGTGGGCTGAAGAAATTCTACCATTTCTTGAGCTTTTCAAGAAGAAATCAAACTGCAGTATTTGAATTCAGCTATACTGTTACCTGAGTTTTCAAAGAGTTTGAGTACAAATCTAAGTTTAATGAAAAGGTGAGTTCAGTTTGTTGCTGGTATTCCTGCAGTCACTTCAAATTCTCAGTCCCCTGACCTTGGAATCTGGTGTGTTCAAGAAAGACGAATCAGGGAGCTTTATAATTTTTCTCAGAAAATATCCCATGTGAAATACACTTTTGTAGTAAGCAGGGTATAAACATACAGTGCCAAGCATGAGCAATGGTATTTTATACTAAAACAGGGAGACTGACTTGGTGAAGGACCTCAAGTCTTTCCTCAATTTCTAACTTACCCTGCCATACAACAAACCTGTAAGTTGGAACAGTTCAACACGAGAACAGTCTTGAATTATCTCTCTCTGTTTGCAGAATCAAAACTGTGTCTGTAATGTATTTTAACACCAAGGGGCAGAGATTTTTCGATGTAGCATATTTCACTGACATGAAGGTTGTCATGCTGCACACTTACTTTGTAACACTACAGATGCTGGCAATCATACTTCACTGTGTCGTCAGGGTCATGGGTTATCTGAGATGAACAAGCTATAAGGAGGCAGGGCAAGGTTATGCTTTTACACATATAGTCTGTTTAGAGCAGGGTTATCGCACTGTTTATTTAACCTGATGGGGTGGGTCAAACCAAACCTGTCTTAATTGTCTTGTTCTGTGCATGGCATAGAGAGATTATGCTAGGTGGTGCTGTCCTTTCTGCAGATGGTTGCAGCAGTTAGAGGTTTGAAAAACGTATGGGAATGAGAAACCATTAGTTGTGGCTAGAGATTTCAGTCAAGTGCCCTCATTGCACTTGTTTGCGTTTAGAAGCACATCCAATGTTTCCTGTCATTTCAGTCTTGTTTGGAAATCATATGGCAGACTTTTCTATCTGATTTCTGTGCAAAGCAATGAATACCAATCTAATATCCTTTGCCTCTTGTGTTTGTCATTTCACCTATGCCAAAAGCTGTGCACTTGACCAAGAATAAATGTGTTAAACTCCATACAAGCTAATTCTAAAACTGAAGACCATTAAAATAGTATTTGTGTATGTGTTTTATTAAGGCTAACACTAAAACCATTTGATAATGCTTTCTGTGTGTTGTAGTTTTCAGATAAGATGATCGAAACAGAGTAATGGCATGTCTTCCAAAAGTTCAAGTCACTTAATCTCCATGCCAAAAGCATGTATTTATGTCAAAGATACATATAACTTGCTGGTTGTTGATTTGTATTTTGTCTCTTACTTTATAGAGTTCTACTGGTTCGTTTGTTTAAGCTCTACATATAGGACTTCCTTTTGAGCTGAGTATTTCTGCTGTTAGCATAAGCAGGTTAAGCCTGAAGGACAGAGCTTTTGAAGAGCAAGTTTCAAACTTAAAACCACTCTTCATACTGTGCCCTTTGTTCCCCTTCACAAATGTCTGGGCTGTGGTGTTCAGAACAGGCTGTACTGAAGGACATATGTTTGGGGTCTGTCCTTTGCTTGTACTTGAAGTTGGCTGAAGGCGAGCCAGCTCTTCATTTTGAGGTTGCAAAATTATGCTAGTGTGGCAGAGGACTGGCTTTGTTTCTCCATGGGACTTTCTAGCCTCCCAAGCCCCATGTCACATCAGTGAGGCCAGGCAGCATCCCTGGCAAAGCTAGGCTAGGTCTGCTCTGCCTGTGCAAAAGGGAGGCAGATCATGCATGTCTCTGCCTGTATGTGATCACAGACCTGCCCTGCACAGGGTTAACCCGTGCCAGTATAGCATGTGGGTGACTTATGTATAGGAAGCACTGATGACGGGACAGTCCCCTGTAAACTGCTGGGCTCTCTTCTGCTCTTTGCAGCTGTGTACCAGCTTATGCTGCTTGTCACACCTTGTTTCCTGCAGAGTCAGGCAGCAGAGAGCTTGGCACCTCCTGTGTTGCCTGCAGCATATCCTGGGTTGTAAGCTGTGGTGCTAACTGCTAACTGAAGGTGGAACCTGAATGTTCGAACATATGGAGTAGTGTCCCCTAACCAACCTCAGAGTCCTGCCTGCTGGCCTGCTCCTGAATGCTGAACTGCAGCCTGAGACAGGCTCTAATGTTCTGAAAATAAAAATGTAGCAGAACTAATGCTGCCAGCAATAAATTTTCATGTGTTTCTCCAGATTTTGGAAGGTGATTTTTATTATTATGGCATAGAAAGTGTAGTTGGAAGATTAAATTTGCAAGCATTGCGATGGAAATGAGGTACTCTAGTTGAGGGGAAGTAATCATTAAAAGATACTATTAGGTATCAGATTAGCTTCACAGTTCAAACTGTTTGAAATAGTGATTTTATTATTTTTACAAGTATAAATATTTTGATAGGTTGTCAGTTACAATGCTCATGGTGAGGGGAAGTTCTGTGGCTTGGCTGGTAGGACAAGTCAGATGACCATATTGGTCCTTCTTGTATGTGAAACCTGTGGGTAAGTTGCTAAGTAATGAGCCTGCTTTTCAGAGGTGCTATGCAGCTGCTGTTAATGTTTGTGGAAAATGCCAACTGCTCTAGCATAGTTTCCTCTGGGAGCAAAGATGAATGCAGCAGCCTTCTCTGCAGAAGTTTTTGTGTGTATGAGTCCCATTCTGTCATTTTCCCCCACCCCCCAAAAGCATAGCTGAAGAAGTTTTCTGAATGAATTCCATTTTCTGATGCCAGCAGGTTTTCTGACCATCTTTACTGTTGCACTGTTGTGTTTGGATTGTTCTGAGGACTCTTTTATTACTTAATTGACTTCTAGTTCTGGGCACAGGAAGGCAGAACCTCTCAGGTCTCTGTGCTGTAGCCAATCTGTTGGTGTCCTTCCCTCAATGAACATTTATAGAAATGGCATTTTTGGGGGTTTTTTGGTCACTTTGGAGAGACTTCTCTTTTTCTAACTTCAAAGTAAAATATACAAAATTCCACATGCCAACAGCCTGTGTGTCATCAGGAGAATTCCAGTCTCCATGAGATTATCATAATTATACAAAATAGCACAATTCTGGTATTTGTGTTTCTTGTGGCTCTATTAAAAAAAAATTACACTTGTAAATCTACTACATATTGGCAATGCAGCAGAAGCAAGCTAAACCTACGTGCTTTTAACCTTTTATTTCCTAGTAGCTTCACAGAATAAGAAATTTCTGTTAATGTTTTAGTGATTACACTTTTTCTTTTGCAGCTAACGAGATACCATGATATGCAAAAAGAATGTGCATACTCCACATGCATGGTAGTTATGTGGGGGGTAGGAGTCAAGTAACACAAATTTAATTCAAATTTCGGGGTGAAACTTTTCTTTCCTTTTTTTAACTAAAGGGTTTTCCCCACAAGATGAGATACTTTTGGTATTCTGTGGAGAACTTTGGTTCTGTGGGAACTGGTCAAATTTAGTAGACATAAATATAAAGGCCAAGCAAGTAGTGTGGTGAATTGCAGAACCTCTGCCCCTGTAAAGAAAGAAAGAAAAAAACCAGCAGCAGCATATTGCTACATTTTTAATATGCTTTTTTGAAAGGGTGAGGGGGTGAGAAACTGTTTTTTCTAATAGCACAGGGAGACTTCTCACCTTGGCATCTGTTTGCAAGCAGGGTTTCAGCAGGATGTTTGGTGAGTCTTACCAGGGTGTAAGAAAATTAATAGGAAGGACCTGAAGGCTGTTCTCATTCTGTGGTTGAGTTTAACATCTCAACCTATCTGTGGCTGATACGGGGTTTTGCTTAGTTTGGTTTTGTCAGAGGGGACTGGGCCAATTGTGTAAACAAGACTAGCTTTACAGTGCCAAGATCTGTGCAGGTTAAAAACCTTTTCTGCAGTCTGGCATGTCTTGTGGTTGGAGGTGGTGCCTCTGGGCAGGAGCTGTGGGACTGCTTCTGTGGTGTAGCTGGGAAAATGGGGTGCAGGATTAGCCATTACAGGTGGCAATAGTGGCATTTTTCCATGTGGACTGCTCAATCTGTTGAAGAGACATAGTTATACGTAGTTATGTTGTTATTCTGGACCAAAGTAGATACCACTGTGTCTTCCTTTGCTCATTTTCATAGAAAGAATGAGGCTAACACAAGTGTGAATGTCCCACAGCCTTGTCTCCCATTACATTTTCAAATACCAAGTAAAGAAAGCAATCCTAGGCGTGTTTTTGAGGATACTTCCCATTTTCTCCAAAAGTCTGGGCAACTTTCTAATTCTGAAATAGCAGTCTAATGTCATAAGCTTGGTATGTCTAACATAAAGACTGGGAAAGTAAAGTTTTATTACAAGAAAACAAAGGTCATCCCTCCTACAGGCACAGGGTGAAGAGGAGAAACTTCATATTCCCTGGTAAAAATAATTCCCTTGCTGTTGGTTCCTAAAGTGAAATCCAATCAAATCAGAGAGCCCAGAATAAGTCCAATAAATTGTTACTTTGCCGCTGTCATGTTTGTGTAGTAGGTTGTTAGCTTACATCTAGCTGTTTTGTGTCAATCTGAGATAAAAATGATAAAATGCAATTTATTGGGTGGGCTGGAAATTAATTGCTGCTAGATCTTAGTTATTTCTTACCATGCTCGCTGGGAACTTCTCCGTAGAAGGAGAGAGCTTGAAAGACACCCATTTTTCATAAACTATTTTTAATACTTAAAAGTTACTTGAAGCACTTGAGACGTTTATTTTCAGCAGAGAAGAAAACAGCTGAATTCTCCTGTATATATTCTTAGTCTCTGCTGCAGGGTGAATCTCCATTTTTTCTTGTTGACAGGCTCTGTCTCTGTTTCTGTATCTTGAAAAGTAAGAATTGAGAAGCTTTACCAGCAGGAGGAGGCAAAATGTGCTGTAACCTCCTATTCTACTCTTCTTGCCTATTGATCCCAAACATACTGCTGTAATCATGGTTCAAGTTAACCAGGTAGACATTAGGTCAAGCATTTGGCAAGTTGCCTTTTGTAAGATTTAGTTCCTTAGTCTGCAAGCTCGGGTTTTAGAGTGGAGGTGCCTCTTCCAGTGACTTGCATCCTACTGGATCAGAAGCGAATAACTGGTGGGGGAAGTGTATGGCTGGGAAAGCTGGTCCCTCTGCACAGTGCGGTAAGGCAGGAGGTTTCTGGAGGGGTCAGGCTGGCTGGCTCCTCTGTGGATTTTATTGTTCCCTGGGGAGACAGCTGGCTAAAGGAAGCAAAACCAAAACCCTAGGCACACATGTTTTAAGCCAGTTTGTGGTGGGTGTTCCAAGCAGTTAAAATACCTGTTTTCATTCCCACGTTGGAGATTTTGAATAATTTTTCTGGGCCTTAATTTGGCCCATTAGCAGTATTGGTCTGAATCACATCAGGGACTTAAGAGCCTTTAAGTGATTGAAGAGGTTTTAAGAGCCTCTGAGAGGTAGTGAACAGTTTTCCCAGCAGAATTACTTACATAGTTTGAATTTGACCCTCTCTTGCTTGGCACACACCTTTGTACAATGAGAATGTGTTTTCCCTAGTCAATTCACCAGATCACCACTTGTTGACCAGTTGCTTTGATAAAGACAAAGATTTCCTGCGTCATGGGCACTGGTATGTTTGTGACAATGGGACAAAGAGGTGACTAGAAGGGGTACAAAAACAGGAAGGAGGCTACAAAAAGAGGAGGATCTAGTGGGGAGGAAAGCTACATGGATGTGTGGGGCTAATGGTCATCTGGGTTTTTTTTGTTTAAAAATCTTGTTGCAGAATTGCTCTCCTTCATTTTCCAGGTGCAGCCTGTACCATTGATGCTCTGTGCAGTGTGGCCTGGCAAGTGCTGGGCAACAGAGAGAGGAGCCACTTTGTTCTCTCCTTGCACCTGCCTTCAAGCACCACTTGTTACTTTTAGGTGGCTGATGACAAAGCCCATCACTGTGGTGGTGACATAACTGGATTGAGGTGCCCCAGCTTCACCAGTGCTGCTCTTCCTGCAGGAGGGCCCCTGGTTTTCCATCATACCAGCCTTGATGGTTCCAGCTGGTTTCTCCTTTTCTTCCCTTGAGTTCTGTTGGTTTTCCAACCCCAGCTCTTGTGAGATTTCATGCCAAGTCAGTATGTTTTAAGAATGTGCTTTTGCAGTTGTAGCTACATGGGGGTCTTCTCACGTGATGCACCCTGGTGTGGGTGCTACAGGCAGTGGTTAATTTTTGCTCTGGGGTAGCTCTGCCTTTCTGGTTTCTTGCTATGCCAGTAACTGTGGCAAGTGTAAATAAGGTGAATGCAAAATAAGCGTTAGTAACTTTTTGAAAATTTCTGGATAATCCTGCTTTCCTATTTTCTTGTATATTATAGGATCAGCTATATTGAAAAAAAAAAAGAAAGATTGCGGTATCTTATATGTGTGCATATGTTTTATTGGTTTTAATCATAGAAACAATTCCTGCTGTGTGTTATCTTGATAAATTTCATGGTACTTAAGCATGTGTCAGCCCTTCTTCCATTTTGCTTACGTCTACAGGCAATAAAATCTTTAAAATTGATATTGCCACTGTTAGCAGGAAAGCCAAAGTTGAGCCTGCCCACGGCATAGTACTCATTGCCAGTACAGCCTGCAGATGAGTTGTCTAGTGCCTGTACTTTCTGGGGTCACCCTGGGTTGTAAAGGCAGGAAGGGGAATAAAGATAATAGGTTTCAGTGGGAAAGGATGATGAGCCATGAAGTCTTACTGTCAGTTACTCATGGCAGTAATAAATATGACAGGGTATCCTTTGCATTAACTACATTCATCTCTTACAGCATCTTTATCAGATGTAGATGCCCACAGTGTTGATACACCTGACTCAGGAGGTGCCGTGGAAGTGCGTGACCCATAATCTTTGCTGCCTAGCTACTGGTGAGCCAAGGGTCCTTCTGAAAACTTACCAGACAGTAAATAAAATCAGTTATGCTTGCATAGGGCGTTTCCTAACTGCGCTGGTAGCCTGTTCAGTGTCAAAGTGCACATTCTGTAGAGACTATGAACTTGCCAGATATTAAAAACAGTCACTTCTTTAAGTTTTTCTGTGAAGAGAGAAGTTTTTGTCCATTCAGGAAATGAACCTGACTTTAAGAAGTCCTAGTTATTGGTAGTTGATACAAGCAAGTGCCTGGAACCACAGAGCACATTACAGCACACAGCAGTTACCAAACTACATTTACATTGGGATGTCTCTTTGTAAGTACTATAGGTCACAGCTAATAAACCAGCGGTTACTCAGCCCTGTATTGCTCCAGGACAGTTAATGTCTGCACTCTAACTACGATAAGTCTCTTTGTATAATTAGTGTATTCAGATGTACCACTGTCTATTGCATAGTGAATGCCACAGAGCTGAGCTCAAAGCAGACTTAGTAGGAAAGCTCCAGTTAAAGCTTGAATGACACGTCTGTAATAAGCAATACATTAATATCCCAGAACACTAACCCTGCAAGCCTGCCTCAGTTAAAGACATGGCAGATGTCTGCCATCTCTACAGGGTGGATTGAGTCATTTTCAAATGCAGTAGGTAATTTTTCTTGATCTTAGTTTCACATCTTGCAGACTGGCATGGCCCAGAGCTGACAGCAGGCAGTGTAGAGATTGAAGTGGTCACGGAACTGCTGCTGCCTTACAGGAAGGGACAGACCTGATTCCCTGCATGGTGGTGGTGTCATGCTTTGCTGGGAACAAAGCTGCTTCGGCAAAGAAATGACCCAGTTATAAACAGACCTACATAAAGCTTTTCTGGTTGGTTAAATTGGGGAGGGGGCCTCTGTAGATGCGGAAATACCTATGCTCTGTTTCCCTGACGTGCAGGATTGTTTTTCTATGTTTTGTCTATTGTTTGGAGTAAATTTTTCTTTGAAGAGCTCCAACCAACTGGGCTTTCACCAGTTCCTGTGGGAGATCGCTCCGTGGTCTAACATATTTGTCTGCCAGGAAGGCTTTCTCCAAGTCAGCCCATACATTTCCTTCTTTTCATCCCATCAGTCCTAGTTAACCCATTTTGTATGCTGCTCATCTTAAGCATTATCTCTCTTCTAGCATAGAACCTTTCCGATGCTGATACTCTTTTACTGTACAGCCCATTCTCCTTGGCTGAAAGTAGATTTGCTCCACAGCTACCTACCTTCAGTGTTGTTGATGAGCTGTAAATCCACAGACTTTATCTTATGGTAACTTATTTGTTTTGTTGTAACCTAAGAGTTTCAAACTAACAGCCTGAGAAATTTAGGTGCCTAAATAAATTTAGGTACCTAACTAAATTTAGCTGTGACCTGAGAACCTGAATCTTTATGTTGCCTTGGATATCTTAGCTATGTTTAGCATTCTTGTTTGAAATGGAGCCCTTTTCCCTGGTTTTTGTTGCTGGTCACCACGTTCCTTCCAACATTTTAGTCCTTTTTTTCCTGGCAGCCTTGAAAAGTGCAGAAAAGAAATTGTTTCCATTCCATGTCAGTACCAAGGATATCATATATTGACCTAATGGTGTTTTAGAAAGGGCTATAATTTACTTTATGTAAAGCTTGATGCCATACAATAGAAGTTTGTTCTCCTTTTTCTCCCTTCCCTCCCATTTGCACTTGAGAAGACATTCCCACTTTAGCTCTGACACTCCTCAGCAGAAAAACTTTCTGTATTGCTGGTCTGATCCTTTTTGCATGTTTCATTGTATTACCACAAGGGTCTATTTCTGAGGCACCTGTTGTCATTTAGTATATTCCATACTGAAGCAGCCACATGGGGAGTGAACTCAGGTAGGAAATGAAAGGATGTGTGTTATGTTACAGAAAGCATAGCATTGTGAAGGATTTTTTATTTTGATTCCAGTCTTATACCTTTCCCAGATAGGTTGATTTTGCCGTAGGGTAGGTTTACAGGTAGTATTACAACATTAATATTAAAGCAGGTATTACTATAGAATAAATAAATACCAGCCACTTGCTGGCTTTCTGCTTTGTTTCTCCTGTTATGAAATGCCTGAGATGTCTTCTGCCGCTGAGAAGTTCCCTATGCAATATGCATAATCATCCTGCAAGCTTTGGGGAGTGTTTCAAAGAGTTCCCGTTCACTCTTAAGAAAATGCTCTGTACTCCCTTGTTTGGGGATCTGCCCACCACGGTTTCCTCGCAGGATTTCAGGCTGATTCAGATTCCTTTTGCATGTTGATTCATTTTCACTCTCAAATGAATTTGGCAAAAGTACGTTGGCAGTTTTTTGCATCCTTAATTTTCCTGCTTCTCCTAAAGAACACTTAGTCCTTTCTGAAAAGGTTCTCAAAGGATATTCATCTAACTTGTCATCTTTTGTTCCTATGTATTGCTCTGCTCCTGGGAGTAATCGTCCAGCTGTAGCGTGGTGTTATTTTATCCCCCCGAGTGGCATCCCCAGCTGCTGCTTGCCTCTGGCAAAGAAGACAAATGGTTATTGTGTTCTGGAGCCATGCCAGGTCTTCTCTGTCTCTGCTTGGTCAGTATTGTTGTGTTTTATTTAGGATCTAGCAGTGTTTCAATAACACTGGTTTATTTTGAACCTTTCCATTTCTCCCCTCCCCCTGTTGAGTTTTTGTTTAGGCACCAGGACTTACTAAACAGAGAAGTCCACTCCGATGAGCTCTTTGGTAACCTGAGAATAATAGACATTGGGCTATTTTTCCTTCCATATGTTTGAGGTTTTATAATAGTTGTGAGGAGAACGTCTAGTCTTACATACAAATTTCTGAGATTATTTTTGTCTTTAGTTAAGCTCTCTGGTGCAGAAGAGAAATTTTACTGGTTTTGTGTAAATTGTTGCACTCAAATTTCAGTTAGGAGAATATGATGAAGCAGCTCAGCCAGGCTTTTATATACAGTTTTCAATAGTTGTTTCAGGGCAAACACATCCTCATCAAAATCAAATTGCTTCCCTGTTTTTCTGTCCACCTTTAACCCATGTCTGCAACACTCGCTTCCTTCAATCATGAAACAAGGCTTCAGCCATGGTCCCTCTCTTATTGCTCTGCACAGCAGTGCACTTTACAGAGCTGTTGCGGAAGGCTGGTTACCCCGCACACACGCTGGTGTAACTCCCACATGTGAAGAGCCCATGTACCGGAGTAGTGACGTGAACTGTGTGGGCAAAGAGTTTGCACAAGTGGCTCTCAGTTAAGGTGAACATGCTCCCATCTTCACTTTAGCCAGGCCTCATTTAGCAGTCATAGCCATAAGTAATGGGGTGGCCTAGATAAGGGTGATTAGCAGATAGTCGCCCATTTTCTCAGGAAATTGGGAATGTTTCTTGGCCATCTTCTTAGCCATTAATTAGGGAAATTGTTTCAATGCCAGTGTTGGGAAGGTCATATTCAGTCAGTGTATTTTAAATATTTCTTGAAGGATGTGAAAAGCTTTGAGCAGCTGAATTAACTGGAGGAGGAAAAGGGAATAGGCAAAAAAATGGAATGTCAAAACTCAAGATCTATCAATAGTAAAATGACTTTCCTTCTTTTAAATTGCACAACTGAAAATGTCTCAGTGCCATAAAAATGCTAGAT
>JANHGB010021748.1:0-16433 GCA_026283785.1 Coracopsis vasa | reverse complement strand
CAATTTGATTGTAAGCCCTCTCTATCATGTGACCCGGAAGAAAAATGATTTTAAATGGGGTCCTGAGCAACAGCAAGACTTTGAGCAAATTAAATGAGAGATAGTTCATGCAGTAGCCCTTGGACCAGTCCGGAGCAGGCCAGATGTGAAAAATGTACTCTACATCGCAGCCGGGGAGAATGGTCCTACCTGGAGCCTCTGGCAGAAAGCTCCAGGAGAGACTCAAGATCGACTCCTTGGCTTTTGGAGTCGGGATACAGAGGATCTGAGGCCAGGTATGCCCCCACTGAAAAGGAGATCCTGGCAGCCTATGAAGGGGTTCGAGCTGCTTCGGAAGTGATCCATACAGAATTCATACCATTGGGATAATCTCCCCAGGGAAGTGGTGGATTCACTAATGTTGGACACTTAAAAGATCTGGCTGGATAGGGTGCCGGGACATGTAGTCTAGGTCATGTTTTGCCGAGAAAGGTTGGACCAGATGAGTGTTGAGGTCCCTCCCAACCCGATATTCTGTGATTCTATGATACAGGAGCAGGTCCTCCAGAAGAGCTGTAATACCTCTGATCCCGTTCTCCCCTGTTTCTGAATCAATCTGTGTCAATTATCTGTCACAAAGTTGCCATTAGATTTTAATATTATCAAATAGCAATTTCAGGTTCTTCTAATTCCACTATACTATAAAGAGTTTAATTTGATTCAATACATACATATATATATATACACACACATCAAATCTTTCTTCTCTTTCTGAAGTTGCCTGGGAAACAGGGAGAACACCTAGTGCAAAACAGCACAGAATTTTCAAATGGTGGGTTTGTTTTTATCTAGTTTGAGGGAAGGGTTCGTGTAGACTCCCCCCCCCCGTGATACCTCGTAACCAGTCTAAACCAGACCGTCCACCAGAGAGGACCAAGGCTGCCCCACCTCTAGTTTCAGCTTTGGTGGCATGTGTTTGGACAGATACACACTTACACACAAAAAATCATCTCTTGTTCAGTCCTAATTATACACTCATGGGAAATACTCTGTATGAAAACCCTGAAAATACAGGGGGAAGCAAAGCTAAACCCTTTAATACTCCATTGTTCTCAATCTAGCTTTCATATTTAACATTTGCTAATAGCTACAGTAGAAGAAGACAGAACTTGAAGGCTAAACCTCTTTAAGATCAGCTCTTTGTGAGCAAGCACAGACATATGCAGTCATAAGAAAATATGTGAAACAAAATCTCCTTCAGTATAAGTTTCTTTGTGTTGTGACCTCTGACGTATTTTCATATCCTAAACTAGGGATAAAGTTGCATGTTTGCTTTTAAAGAAATAAAAGCTCGTGGAAGTATGTGTTGCATATGCTTCAGCATCCTGTAGGCAAAGTTCACAGTGCTAAAATAACTTACCCTTGGATCCTCAGCATTTTTTATTCTCTGTATTTTCAGCGATCATGCATCTTTAGAGCTGTATCTTTGGATGCAATATGCTACGAAATGAAAATGGCTTCTACAGAATTCATCAGTTCTGCTAGAAATATTCAAAGAAATACATTATTTGAAATATTAGCAACAATTATCTCAGTAAAATACATGGAAAATAGAAAGGGTTCCTGAAAAACTGATGAGCTTGTGTGTGTAGCTCGTAATGCAAAAAAGTTACTTACCCTTCCTCCTCCACTACCCTTTACAGACAGGAGGATAGCAAGAGGTCTCAGGAAGTTCTGAGTCCATCAGGCTCAGCTCAACATCCAGAGAGCTATTAGAAAAGTAATAAAATGACAAAATAATATTAATACAAGGAAGCATTTACAAATACACACCTAGCATCACTCAGGAACAGCCAACACAGATTTGTCAAGAGTCATGTCAAATAATCTGATTTTATTCTTTGGTAGGACAGCTGGTTTAATGGATGAAAAGGAAATACGTATATAATATATATATAATATATATATATAATGGTGTGTTATTTTGTAGTAAATTTGTCTTTTTATGCTCTCCCACATAAGAATGTATCATCTAGGGAAAAGATAACCAACCATTCCTAACATATGGTTATCAAAATAGGAGGAATAAATGCAAGATGTGTTGGGTTTTGCCCCAAGTGTTCATCAGTATTAGTTGCAATAACTTGAATCGTGGAGTAAAAACGGTGCTTATGAGAGCTTTTTAATGACAGCATGTTTAAAGAAGTTACGAGCACACTGAATGACAGGATCAAAATTAAAAATAGTGAATAGGTTGGAGAAAGCAAGAAAAAGAAATTTTATAAAAAATGTAAAGTGATATCTCTAAAACCAGGACATCAAATGCACAAATACAAAATGGGGACTAATTGTCTAGGCAGTAGTGCTACAGAAAAGAAAATACAACAAATAGGCACCCAAGTATGATGTTGTAAATGACAAAGTACATCAAAGAATACCGAGAAGGCAATCATATTACTCTGCTTGGTGTTGATCAGGCATTGAATGTAACTCAGCCCAGTGTGATGGCAGGACACAGACAGAAAAGTAAGTCTTCCTCAAAGCAGCAAGAGCAAAAGAAAGCTTGGAAAATACAGTTTGTGGAGGAACTGCATTTGTTTTATATCCCTTGCTACAAGTCTTCCTTGTAGATGCTCCGATTGCATAGCAATTTACTGAAAAAGGTGGTGAATGGGCCAAGGTATGATGAAAGGCAGGACAAAAAATAATGGCTTTAATTTGAATCCAGGGAGATTTATGTTAAATATCAGGGGAAAAAAAAAAAAATCCAGATAGAAAAGTAATAAAGCACTAAACCAGATCTGGTTTCGAAATCACTTTCACTGGATCAATAACACATTAGATAACATCTTTCAGGCATCTAGGTAACCTTTAGAAAGGAGGAGGTATTAAATCATCTTTTGAGATAGTTTTAGTTTTATTCAACTTTCACATTTATTGAGTGGTTATTTTCCTTTCTTTCCTAAGAGTCATTTTTTCTCTAATTCCCATAACCAAAATCACCAATATTTTTCCCCCCACTGAAAATGACTAATGCTATTACTAATTTCACTAGAGCAATACTATATTGTAACAAGGAGCCAGTACACTTGGCAACACTGCTTAATTCTTTATTACTCTACTTCTAATTATAAACTGGAAAATGCAAATGGGTTGGCAGGATAATTAGTTCTGTGAACTCTAATAAATGCAAAAGTGCTGAAGAGGTGGCTCAGAAATACAACTCTCAATTTGAACGAGCTGTAGGCTTTCATCTTTCAAATGCAGAACAGGAGCTTTTAAAAATACAGAGAATAAATACAGCAACTCAAATCACTTGTTGATTAAAACCCAAATATTTGAGAAGGATTTGGCATACTGGAGAGGGGGCAGGCAGTGCAGATCCTCCGCTACTTGAGCACAGTCAGTAAAAGATGTGAATACTAATGCAGCTGAAATAGTATGTCTCTTGTCTCAATTTTTCCTTTAAATTGTTATAAACATTTTAAACCTTAGAGTCTACCTTAAACTGTTGAATACAAAATCAGTAGAATTCTGGTATTTAATTTTTCTGACTTAATTCCTAAGCTATGTGTGGCTGGATGCTGAAGGAGGGATCAGCATGTGCTGCTCTTGTTCTTGCTCTCTTCCTATGCACTCACTGCTTGGTATCACAGGGAGCAGATCAGCGGATTGGATGGAATCTCAACCTAATTATTATGTCAGATTTGTGTTGGCCAGATTGGGTACTCTTCGCCTTATCAGAGGCTTTAATGATTTACTTTTCTGATTTTTTCTGAGAGTTGTTTTAATGTTGACTGCAATGACTTGCTAGAACTTCTTTGAAGACCTAAATGCCCACTCAACAATTGTTTAAAAATGCATAGTGAATTGTCAGAGACATTGCTATTTTCATAGCTACAAATGGTCTGCCAAAGCAGGTTCTGTATTTCTGGAGTCATCACAGTACTGGAAAATCACACTGCAAATGTGAGTGAGAACAGTACAGCAGCAAGCGTGTGCAGGCGGCTTAGCCCAGCCCTGTGGAACTAAGTGTGAAGCTGGAATTGCTGCTACCACATCCATGCACTGCTGCCTTTGGTCCATTTGGCTGCTGAAAGCAGCGTGTTTGCTTAGTCCTAAACCAGAGTGGCTGTATAGCAAGTCCATGCTGGCTTCCTCAGAGGCCGATTTGATTTGTCAGATGAGCTTTGTGATACAGCAATGTACACAGCCAATTTTAGGGTTAACCTTGACCAGCTGCTGCTGCTAAATGTCCTAAATATTTATTGTCTGTAGTTGGTGTTTAAAAGTTACCTTGAGGTGGAATATTTTTCCAGTGCTAGTAAGTTTGCACAGCACCCACTGTAGTGGCTTACCTCTTCAATCATCCAAAGCATTAACATTACTGTTATGCCATCTGATAAATGAATAAACAGAAAGTTTTAATTCTGTTTGACAATTAATGTTACTTAGATTTTTATAATTTTTTTGTAAACACAGCTTACACCATGTTTTTGAAATGAGAATGAACCAATAGTATTTTACTCAAGATAGATATTGATACAGAATTTTCTGACGCTACACATTTTTAAAACATGCAGTAAAATCATAATTGGTAAAACCAAATGATCTAATAAAATCTCTTCAAAGGAACAAACTAAAAGCACATGCTTACTTTCACTGTACATTAAATGGTGCTTTGACTTACTGCTGTTTGTCTTTGAAAGTATGGTACTGTGAGCTTTAGGAATAAGAATTAATTAGTTTCTTAATGTGTTGATATGCAAAATGTTCTATTTTTTATATCTCATTTGGTAGTACTGCTGCTAGTTGTTCAGGATTTTCAATTGCAAGACTCCATTTAATTATTGAAAATGCATCCAAACTTTAGCTATTTGATCAAAAACTGTCTATGTAATCTGCTACATTGTGTTGAATATTTTTTGGAGATTAGTGCAAAACTGGCTAGGATTCTTCCTAAACTGAAGCTAAAGAAAAGTATTTTATTTTCATCACAGTAAAGACTCTAGAAGAAAAAACCAAACTTATTTGGCAAGATCATCCAAAGGGCAAATGTTAAAAGAGATTTATGAAAATTCACCCAAGCGCGTCCAATTATAAATCTCTGGAAAACTGTTTGCACATTGTTAGAGTAAATTTGTTAGAGGTTGTCATCATTACTTAATTAAAATTCTACTTTTACTGGATATGCTGCCAGTCTATGCCCTACTCATTAGCTGTATGAACACAACAGGGCTTTGCAATCAGCTGCAGCTTCCAAAAGCCATTACAGGCATGATATGTAATAATGTGGCATCCTTATTTCATCTTGGGAGTAAGTGTGTTAAATAAATGCCTTCCCTTTCCCTTGCTCAGATCCCCTGCCTCCCAGCACCCTGGGCATGCTGCAGAACTGTGGCATTGCTATATAGGGCAGTGGCCTGTAATGTGGTGCAACATACCAAAAGGTAGCTGCAGGTGAGTGGCTAAAAGATGCTAAAAGGGAGCATCACTTGGAGCTCTTTTTCAGTCAGGCACGCCTGAAAATTAGCAATGAGAGAGTAACTAATGGGGAGTAACTTCAGTGACTTACAAAGAAAGGCCACCATTAGAGAAATAGAACTGAAGGACAGTGGTACATTTGGAGATGGTATGGACAGGGTAGGCTGAGACAGACAGACAAGAAGGGAGCAGAAGCATGGTGTGGAGGGGACAAGAGGTTGATAGCCAATGTGGAGCATTTTGGAACAGAAAGCCTGAATTTCAAAATGCCTCTGCTGGTAAACAAATAGCTGTGAATCCCACTGGCAAAATGAGATACTCTAGCATAGGGAAAAAAGTCACATCCCTTCTTGCAACCCTAAGATTAAGTTTGTTAGAAAGGCGATAAGCCTGATGAAAACAAACTAGTGCTGCATCTGTTCTAATCCAGAAAACCAGACATGTTATTGCTACGCAACATGACTATTCAAACAGAAACTTCAAAGCTGGAAGGGGAGCAGGGTGCTTGCTTCCTTCACTTCCTAAGCTTTGAAACTTACTCTAGCATGCAGAAGACAAAACAGTGTCATGTCCTTGTGTACCAGTAGCTGTACAAACATATGTCACTTGGGATAAAAGCTGACTGACATTTTGAATTTCTATCTCGTGGGAAATGCTGACATTTCAGACCTTATAGTTTTGGCAGAAATTCAAATTTCAAAATTAAATGCAATTTGTGGATACTGGTCACCTGTTCACTGAAGGCAATATATTTGTTGTGGCTTTCATGACAGGACAAAACAATTGATGAAAACAACTTGCACTGGTCCATACTTCATGCACATGCTGGAGCTAGCAGCCAGCTACTACCAACAAGCATTTCTGAAAATAAAGAAGAAAAAGTGTTTGATGGAGGTAGGACAAGACACTAACAAAATGAGAATGAGATTGTCTGAAGAACTGAACACTGCATGGAGTAATTAATCAGTGCGATGAACTACCTCAGGAGAAGCTGTTATCTGCCCTTAAGGATGTTTACAGGATTTTTGTGTCTGTAAAAATTTCTAGCCTCTCCAAAATTAAAGCTGAGCAGAAAGAAAAGGAAGGAGAGGATACAAAGAAGAGCTTTCCTGGAGCAAGGCCTTGAATACTTTTCTTGGCAGCAAACATAGGAAGTTAGTGACATATCTAATTAATCTGTCTAGGCTTTAAGTAATGTTAGCCTCAAAAGAAAATATAAAGGGTTTTTAGGCTTGTTGATGATATCAACAGGTGGTCCTTGAGAACAGTTCTCTTTTTGCTGCTTTTAGGAAATAGGCAAACTCTCACCTAGAGAGGGAACAACACCCATACAGCTTAACACAGGGATCTGACTTCTCATTTTGTTTCCTTCTATGCTGGCACAGAGGTACCAAATAACAGCACAAACGTTCTATACTGAGTTTCCATGGCAAGGTGCTTGCAGTGGTTGAGTGGCTGCAGGGGTGGCCTCTCTGTGGAGACACCAGGAGCTGCCCTCATGTCAGACACAGCTGGTTCCAGCTTGCTTGAAAACAGATCCGCTACAGCCTAAAGTTTGGCCCATCAGCCAAACTGATGGTGCCTCTGTGATAACGTGTTTAGGAAAGCGTAAAAAACACTGTGCAGCAGCTGTGAGAGAGAGGAGTGAGAAAAAACATGAGAGAAACAGCTGGCAGACACCCAGGTCAGTGCAGAAGGAGGGAAGGACACAGGTTGTCTGCTGCAGCCCATGGAGGACCATGGCAGAGCAGATCCACACTGCAGCCTGTGGAGGACCCCAGCTAGGATGGGTGGACATACCCTGGAGGAAGCTGCACAGCATGGAGAGCCCATGCAGGAGCAGGCTCCAGGCAGGATCTGTGGCCCTATGGGTTACATGGGTCACTGCTCTGACAGGAGCCCATGCAAGAGCAGTCTGTTCACGAAGGACTGTACCCCTTGGAAAAGGACCCATGCTGGAGCAGTTTCTGAAGAACTGCAGCCCATGGAGAAATTCATGAAGAACTGTATCCCATGGAAGGAACCTCACTGTGGAGGTGGGGAAAAGAGTAAGGAAGAAGGAGCAGCAGAGAGGAGCTGTTATGGACTGACCACAGGCCCTGCTGCTCAGCTGCCTGGGATGCTTGGTGTGGGGGAGGTAGAAGAGTTGGAAATGAATAAGTGAAGTTGAGCCTGGGAACAAGAGAGGGTTGGGGGGAAGGTCAGTTTAGATTTGTCCTTGTTTCTCACTATCCTACTCTATTTTAACTGGTGATAGATTAATTTTCCCAAAGTCAAGTCTGTTTTGCCCATGACAGTAGTGAGTGAATGATCAAGCAATCGTCCTGCCTTTATCTTGACCCAGGAGCTTTTCCAACCTATTTTCCCCCCTTGCCTTGAGGAAGGGGAGTGATGGAGCACCTGGGTGCAGGTCAAGAAGCCGGCCAGTGTCAGCTCAGCATACCTACTACCAACAGATTACAGCTCCCTCTCTACATCTGAAAGCAACCTGTTCCTCCAAACTGCTAGCTGTGCTCTGTAAGTGTTACAGAATGACTGTCAGCATGACTTTATTCAGTAATACTTGGCAATTAGAGACAAAAAAGGCAGGAGGGTGGAAGGTATTATTTGAAAGCCTTTGAGCCTCAGAGTGTGAGAGGAAGATGCGTGCGCTGTTTATAATTTGTTCCAGTTCAGTCATTTTTCTCATGATTCGATAAATACAAAACAGAACAGTGGGAGCAGCAAAAGAGCTGAATGCTGAAGCAAACACCTAGCACAGCTGATATGACTGGGCGTTCTCCATACTATGGCTTGTTTTTGTCTTTCTGAAAGTGATCTATTGTTCCACTAAGACAGGGAAATTAGAATGTATCTAACCAGTTAAAGGTGAGGGACACTGTATTTGGGACATATTTCTAGCTTTTTACATGTATTAGAAAGCAATATTCTGTATTAGCAACTTTTGGACCAATTATGGCTGTAACTTTGGATTTAGAAATTCAATATATAATTGTGTGTGTGAGTGGAAAAGACTTGGTTTTCCAAGTAGATTGAATGAGCATTATGGAATTTATTTTACTTCTCCAAAGCCATTAGCAAAACAATGTGGAAGGCAATTTAGTGGGAATTGCTAGTGATAAGAATTTAAAAACAAATACCATAAAGACAATAAATTCCATGAGTTTAGTAACTTTTTCCTTTTTCCTTTTTTCTTTTTCTATTTTTCTTTTTAACAGAAATTGGCTGAGTTGAGTTCAGAATGGTTCCAGATCAAATTGTTCAAAATTTATTGAATGACTTCCTCCTACGAATCAACACTCACCACAGATGGTTCATGAACAGTGTGTGAGCCTTATATGGAGATTCTCAATTGCTGTTTGGTTTACTTAGGTACATTGGTAACCTTCAAAGTCAGAGAACCAGAAATGAATAAAGTCTTAATGAGGATATTCATATGATTATGAAAGCTTATAAGTTTGAGTGATTTCTGAGACAACTGTTTTATTTGTCAAGATTTCTGAAAATAGCAATGTGTAGCAAAGGAAATGACCTTCAGTGAACTTACTGTATAAACATCAAAATCTCCCAAGACTGCCTGTTCACATGTTTCTAACTCTCCATTTGTTCCTGTTAAATGATATTAAATAATAAGTTAAAATGATATTAAATAATAAATTAAAATAATATTAAATAATAAGTTAAAATGCACAGAATATGGCATTGTTTTAAATGTTATTCAAGCAGTCATCATAATGCTGTTGTGAGATTATAAACTATGAGAGCTTGTGTCCAAAAACTCCTACAACATGCATGTTTGAAGGTGTTGTTTTTCTGATGTATAAACATTTAAGTAAAAATAAGAACTGTTTTTAAAAGTATTTGTTTAAAAACATCTAGCCTATGAATTTTGTTATTGTGTACTATGCATGAAAACATTTTAATCTCAGTCTTTTATAATTCAGAAATGCTGCAGTATCAGCTGCTGAAAGCAGCCACACTGATATCCTTTTGACTACAAGACCTTAACTGCATGCAAGTTAAATAAAACATGTGGTTCTTTACCATGACCAGAGCACTTATCTTTTAAGGTATTATTTGCTTTACTGAGGTGAAAATAACCATTATAGGACTGAGATGCATCCCTGACATTGTTCTTAATACAGCTGATGTAAAATACCATAACACTAGATGTTCAGTTAAAAACTGACAAGAATGTTACATGGATCATTTACATTTTGATGATCTTATCTTTTTCTTTTTGTTTGAAAAAAAGAAACAAAGATCCACACAAAACCAAGCCAACACACATTATTTTTAAGGTGGAGCAAACACCACAAGATAGCTGAGCTGATGTGAAGGCTCAGTGCCAGCATACAGAGCGGTGCAGCTGCTCTCCCCTTAATTTCCTTCCTCAGCAGCACAATCCTGCCTTCCCTGTCAGAGGCTCTGATCCTCCACTGACCTGTGGCGATGTGGCTCACTAAATCAGCAGTAACAAAAAACCTGAGTAACTATCTGCTGGTTTTCTGCACTGCCTTACTAAGAGGTCAGATAGCAGAGCAAGGGAGCATATCATTGAAGAATAGAAGAAAAGGTAGTAAGTAATGGTTTTCATCTTTTAGTGGCTATAAAGTATTAGACAAACATATCTTATTCACCAAAGAGGAGCTCATTTTCCCCAGGTATCAAAAGAATTTTTTGAAATAATCTTTTTATATAGTAATTGGTTATCTGTACCTGTACTGGGGACCTACTGTTAGGCAGCAAGAAATCTTGCCTGTCACAGTGCTGCTTTAAGGCAATGAACATTTATTCCAGCTAACAGGGAAAAGAGATTGAACATCCCTTTCACCATTCTGGCTGAAACAGTTAAAAACATTGTTCAAAGTATTGTCCAGTGCACCACAGAGAAGCATGAAAAGAAATTAATATTTTCAATTAATGAGCTTGTCTGAACTGGAAATATGGGGACTAGCAGTTGTCTCTGTGTGCTAAGGGAGGGACAGGCAGCAAAGTGATGCAGTTGTGCCTTACGGACTCTAAGAAGCAGAGCTTACCTTGAAAAATGTGCTTTCTACAAAGACAAAACTGGATGTCTGCATACAAAAGTGCCTACAGAAAGTATTATCTTTCTATAGTGTTCAAGGCAACAGAGTTGGGTTGTTTGTAAGTGACTTAAACCATGTTGAACACTTCATTCAGGATGCCAGCTTTTCTCTTAGCAAAAATCACCTCATCAGGCTATAGCTGTGAACAAGTGCATTGAGCAAAACATAATGCAAATGAAAGAAAGACCAATTAGTGACTCCTGCCATATCACTGAGTTTTCCAAAGGGTGAAGAATTCTTTTACAAAATAAATGGAAGGGTTTTTTTTGCTGTGAAGATATAAGTTTGCTGCCTTAGGTTTTTTTCCCAAACCCCATTTCAAATGCAGAATGCAGTTTCTCACTTCCTAAGCAGTATTTCTTGTCAAGGACAAGTTGAACCAATTTGTCTGAGCTAAGATGCCCTTTAAGTTTCTGATCAGAATGGAAAGCACTGCTGTATAAAGCCTGCTTTAAATGTTTGATGTTGATGTTAACAAATACCTTTGCTTGCTGCAGAATACTTCTGTAGATGAAATGACAAATTTGAGGATCAATGAGTCAGAACACTGTTAATCCAGTGCACGAACCCTGTAGTTTTATAGGCTAATTTTCTGGTTGGCATATATAAAAGTGGTACAGTGACTCAAGATGATACAAAGACATTGGTGAAATATTTTGGCCCTAGAGTAGTTCAGTGAGAGCAAACAGGGGAGAAGGAAGAGTTTTGCCTGAAACCCTAGAAATTTCTGCAATCCACATATTATTGACTGGCTCTAAGAGTCCTGTGCATGCATTTTCAGCCAAAGTAACTGTAGTAATCTTTCAGAGTTTTAGGGAGGTTTTTGTTAAAAGAAATGGCGTAAGTCTTCATAGCTCCACCAAAACTGTTAAGTGTGAGAAAAACTAATTAGTGAGCTAGAAGTCTATTTCTGCTCATTCTCTATTGTGTGGGGGTTAAGGGGTGGTTTTGGTTTTTCCTTCTGCATCTTCTAAAAAGTCCTAAATCTTAATTCACAATTAGCTAGAGGGTCACTAACATTTAGGTGACCTGGAACTATCTTCTTGATATACTTCACAAATTTTATGTATAGGAAATCTAATGGTGTCATTAAATGTTTCTGTATTTTGTAGAGGCCATTAAAATTCTTTGCAATAAAACATTTGTGAAAGATACAGATATTTTACTGGTGGATTTGCTAATTAATAGAACTGTAGCTAGCTATTTGGAAGTAAAATGGTAATTCTAAAAAGTACTTAAAAGGATGAAATTATATGTTGTGTTCTCAGATAATACTTTACAGGGGTGTTATACATGTTCAAGTTCTTTTAATGGTTCCTTCAGTATTGCCTTAAGGAACGCTTCTTGATGTCCTACTGTGGAACGCAGGGCATCTGGATGGTAGCTGAACATTTCTTTATGCAGCATTTCATTCTATAGCTCTTACTCACTTTGCATAGTTCTTGCTTGTGCAAAGAATGCCACAGCTGACAAAAAAATAATTGTCTATGTAAATAGTACATACAGTAATGGGGGCTGTAAGAGCATTCCCTTAGCTTGCATGAGTTCACTCTAGGCAGTAATACAAATATTGGCTTAACATAACACAGTGAGATGCCAATAACTGCATTCTCTTTTTCTTTTAAATGTACTAAATAAAAGCAAGAGCAAGTAAATAGATTTCCTTATTTTATGATGTGAGAAACAGAAGTGCAAATGTGTTCTGCATTTGATATATCTCTAAGTCTGCTTTTAACGTTTCCTCTAAAAAGAACAGGAGACACTGTAATTACCCTGAAAAGGTTTTTGTAAATACCTGCTTTTCTAAGTCTTTTCACCATCTGAAACAGAAATGGCCTTGTCTCAGAACAGCTAATGACATCGGTTCCCTCTTTCTCATTTCTAAGCCTGGGATGTATAATTTTCCTGTTCATGTAGTAACTAACATTAAGAAAAGCCTTAAATAATTGCCCTTTCAAAATATTGTCCTCTTGTACGAGAGAAGGCTTCATTCTTCTTGTATAGCTTTTTCTGCATCCTCATCCTGCTTTTGACAACCCTTGTTCAATACGGAGAGGAAGAGAACACTATGACAACTGTGAATAACTGTAATGAAGCTTGAAAAATACTGCTTTTTTTGTCAGAGGTAAGTTTCTTGGGTTTGTAATAAGAAAATGTCTTCCTGTTGCACATGTAAAAATGGTGAGGCAGGTAAGCTCAGGGATAAGAACATCTGACTTCTAGCCCCAGACAATTCTTATAAACACAAAATCCAAGCCCTAAGAAAAGCAGGTGGGTTGGGATCCCGTGGCTACTGGGCTGCATTGACATTATGAACATTAATGATGCACACTGAAAAAACCATGCTTGACTGGGACATGTCAAATTCCCGGAAACCCCATATGTCACACACTTGTCAAGCAGGGATTGTGAAGGAACAGTCTCAAATTAAATTAAATACGTTTTAATAAAATTAAAACAGCATGCAAAATAATATTGAATGAATCTGCCCTCTGAAGTAGGAATACTGAATGAGCTGGTAAATGGTTTAAAGAAACATAGCGGTGCTATTGTTTCTGCAGCAGTTACTGCATTTCTTCTTGAAATATTGTTTTGCCTTCTTATTCATTAGTGCATCAAAGCAGGCATTTTTTCAAAACATTGATTTGTCTTTTTTCCCCTTTTAACCGGCAGTGAAGAGAAGCACATCGGTATCACAAGCCACATTAAAATTTGAACAGGGAGCCTTTCTACAGAAATGCCAAAAAGTGCTTAATTTAAAATGCAGAACATACGAGATCTCAAACCACTAAAAAGAAAGGACACAGAAACAGGACACTTACTGAAGTAGCTTCCATAACTTTCTGATCAATGGAAGGCATTGCTGAAGTCTCTGGGTTTTTTTATGAAGACCTCCACCAAGAGACAGCTCAAAACCTTGAGCAGGAAGAGCTAGTAAAAGGCACACTTCTCTCTCTTCATTAAGGCTGCAATGATACTTTTGGAAAACAGCTCAGGGAGTGCTCCTCTGGCTGATGAGAACCTCCATATCTCAGCTCCTCTTGCAAAGCTTTCTCTTTGGATTTTGTTCTCCATTTCTGCTCCCAGCACTGGTGTTGTTTAGGAGTGAAATGTAAATAGCTATCCCACAGCAGCTCTCGCTATTGACAGCTATGAGTGTTTACTGAAAAATCTTTCTATTTCACACCACATGATTTCTTACGCAAAACCTTTTGGTTTAGCAAATTGCATTGATAGCCTAGTTTTCTGATATTTACTGGCAGATTAGATTAAGGTGAGGAGAATTAAAAGCTTGCAGAGCACCCCATAATGCTACATGCAATGAAAGCAAACTAGGCTTCATTCATTAACGTTATTGAACTGAACTCTGTGTAATTTGTGCAAGTTCTTCACATCTGGAAGATGTTGTGGCTGTGTGAACCAGGATATCAGTAAATGTTTAAGTTCCTTGATATCTGGTGCATGGAGTTAGCAGTTCCATATCCACAGAGGAAAACTGACTGGAAAACCGCTGTCCCAGAGTTGCCATAGCACTCTGGAAAAGGGCCATGAGTACTGCTAGTCATTCCTAATAATGCAGCCTGGAACCACAGTTGGGTAGTTCTTTACAGTGATGCAAGTGTTACGGATGGAGGTTGAAGTCACCAAAGAAATAATAGCAAGAATGCTTTACCTTTGTTTTAAACAGGCCGCAGATTTCTGTAATCCTGATTTATAAAGCTCTGGGTTCACGTGATTTGCTATGGATCACAAAGGGTGTTTAATAAATACAGATTGGCATGGGGCAGCGCTACCAAAATAACATGGGCTTACAGTCTGTAGGAGCAGCTGCTCTCCATCCCAGCACAACACGGGGGCTGTGCAGTTTCTCAGAAATTCTCTTTGTACTTGGGTATCCTGGTTGGTAATGCTGCAACTGAGCTCTCAGGCTGTTCTGCAAATGGGATTAGCCAGTCCTTTCACCAGTCCCCACAAACAACACTAAGAAGATGAAACTGTAAAAAAACACTTAATCCTGAAGCTGTTGTTTTAATACTTAATATTAAATCATGCATTACATAATATATTCACCTGTGTATTCTGTTTCTGATAATGATTCACACTGCTGTAGAGACCAGTGTGTTATTCTGGTAATTACATACAAACAACGTACCCAAGCATTTCGTTTCAAGTAGATCCCTTCAATAGCTTTTGCTGAACAAGTCAAAGCATGATGTTGATGAGTATAACATGTAGCAAACTCAAATTAGCCTTCAAAGGAGTTGTACTTATATACTAACCAAGTTTACATTGTACCCCCTAAGTATGAACTTCCAGCATGAGCATCATTTGGAATAATACAAGCACTGTAGTTTCTTTAAAAATGCAACTCTAGGGATCTGAAGGTAACAAGTAATGTAACATTGCTCTTGTGCATGAAATGCAAGTTTAGTGCTAAAATTTTACCTGTGAAAGCTGAGCAGATTTTGGTTGCATGCATCAGAATTTTTTGACAGTGATAAAATTAAATCAATTTTAAAGTCAGTTACAGCTGTGAAATAGAAAAGCTCTTAAGTATGCTCATGTGGCCTCCCTCTGTTTGCTGCACCAGTTTCAAAGCCATATTTTAACATGTTAGGAAATATACATAAGTGCTAAATTAGTTTCCTTATCTTTTTTACATGCCTGTGTGAGCTCTTCAGGTGCTTTTGAATGCCTGTGAGGGTAAATGGATCATTCCATTCATTTGAATGAATGAAGATGCTGGTTTGTTTGGTTACTTTTGAAATTTGGAATATTTTATACTACTTGTAGCTGTTCGATAAATCTAGCTTACTTGAACCATTAAAAGCAATGGTCATAAAGCTTAAGAAGCAGCGTATATAGCTGTGGGGAGAGCAGCTATGACAAGTAAGACAAGTGGGACAAGCTACATTCATAGGGGGCCCCCACCATAAGAAGGAAAGACGGATGTGGAGCTGTTGGAGCGAGTCCAGAGGAAGGCCATGAAGATGATCAAAGGGCTGGAGCATCCCTTCTATGAAGACAGGCTGAGAGAGCTGGGCTTGTTCAGCCTAGAAAAGGCTCCAGGGAGACCTTAGAGCAGCTAAAGGGGGCATATAAGAAATCTGGACAGGGACTTTTCCCAAGTGCAGGTAGGGATGGGACAAGGGGGAATGGCTTTAAACTGAAAGAGGGTAGATTTAGGTTAGATATTCAGAAGAAATTCTTCACTGTGAGGGTGGTGAGGCAAAGGCACAGGTTTCCCAGAGAAGCTGTGGCTGCCCCATCCCTGTAAGTGTTCCAAGGCCAGGTTGGAAGGAGCTTTGAACAACCTGGTCTATTGATAAGTCATTAGAATTAGATGGTCTTTAAGGTCCCTCACAACCCAAATCAGTCTATGATTCTGAAAGTGCCTTTAATTACACACTTCAATATTCTTTCACCTTTCAGATGCTTCCCTCACCTAGTGCACAGGACACAGCTACTAGTTACTGAAGGTTGAAAATTTGTAAAGCTGTAAATACCTTTCCCCCAGCTTTCAAGCCCCTTCTGAGAAATCACCGAGCCGCCTCCAGAGCTGCCAGCTCCCCGCAAATAAAAACGAGGGGATGACAATAACCGGGAGCGCTGCGCTCCCGCCGCGGGGTGTGTACCCTTCCCCAGACCCATCGGGAGGGCAGACCCACTTCTCCCAACGGCGGGGATCCCAGGCGAGCAGCCCCTCGCCCCGGTGCGCCCAGCGGAGCGGACAAGGGTCGGTGTGTAGCCCCCCGCCCGCCTGCTCCGCTGGCGACTCCGCCCCACTCTCCGCACAGCGGGACAGCGGCAGCGGCGCTGTTCTTAGCTCCTGTCCAATGAAGACACAATAAAGTAGCACTTGCCCTCTCATAAATTGAA